>CAJQUW010000823.1:0-212500 GCA_907163375.1 Prostheceraeus crozeri
CTTGATTGAATCGTGATAATCTTATGAAAATGCCACTGAAAGGTACGCGGTTTGAGTTGATGAGGGACATAATAATAAATGCGACGATCGCTCTAATGCCTATCCGCAAAGACTCTTTCTAGAAGTGTTTCCAACCATAGCATGACCGCTAGGAGAAGTGCATTATGTCCAATGGTGACTGCGTCGCGGGAGATTAGGGTTGACTTTGTTTTGAACATTAAATATACCTTTCCTGAAACACAGTCGGATAATTTCAACAGCGCCATATACGTGCGCATGTGCATTTCAGTTAATGAATGCACAGAATGCTCGTGCATATGTAGCAAAGTGCATGAATAAGTCTCAGTTAAACACACTGTCGATACACATATGCATGTAACATTAAGAAAGGCAAGTCTCTGCTAAGCACAGTTGATACACATATCCATGCAACACCGAGGAAAGCAAGTTTCAGTTAAACGCACAGTTGATGCACATGTCCATGCAACACCAAGGAAAGGAAGTTTCAGTTAAACGCACAGTTGATGCACATGTACATTAGGGTGGAGCGAAAAAAACTTTTTTTCGAATTTGAAGATGCTTGGGGTCTCAATCTACGTGAACGGGTAATTTAGGATGCCACACCAAATTTTATCGATTTTGGTTGATGTTTAGAGGTCCCACACTGAGCTTGAAAATGATTAGGCAGGCCCAAAAATCGATTTTTTTGAAATTCAAAATTCAAAGTAGCTTGGGGTCTAGAATGATTCTGTTGGGTTATATGAACAACATATTCAAATTTGAGACGATTTGAAGAAGGTCTTCAGGTCCCACACTGAGGTCAAAAAGTCCCAAAATTGACAAAAAAATCTAAAATTTTGCAGTTTTTTAGATCTAGTGATGTATAAGATCTAAATGCGACGTAGCTTGGGGTTTGAAAACACTCATTGGGTCTGAAGCAACAACATACTAAAATTTGAGACGATTTGAACAAGTTCTTCAGGTCCCACATTAAGATTAAAAAAGTTCCAAAAATTACAAAAAAACAAAAAATTGCAACATTTTAGAAATGATTTTGCTTAAGGACAAAATATGATGTAGCCTGGCGTTTGAAAACATACCCAAGGTCTGAAGAAACAATATGGTAAAATTTGAGACGATTTGGACATTTTCTTCTGGTTCAACAGCGATTTCTAAATCAGAGAAGAAAATTAAAATATTTTGTTTATGTTCACATTTTTGAATTTGCGGGACTTTCATCTTTCCTTCAGGTGGATATCGATTTCTCGATATCGATGTTTAGAAGATATTCAATACAAAGGCATACAGCCTTGTAGGTGCTGTCGCATGGATGGTACTCGTATGGCTAAACAACTGGAATGGCTTAGTATAAATTGAGTGATCAACAGTGATTGGGCTACAACTCTTCTGTCCATGAATGATTCAGCAAAACAAGCAGCGGGTGGGAATCGACCATAGGTCCAGTGGCGCTCGCTGATCAGTGACTTAGTGCACTCGGCTACCCACTCATCGCTAAGGTAGATGTAGTTTTTGGGATCTTCTCCTTTTGGCTTTCTACTTCATCAAATATCAATAATGTCTATCTTCTCTAAAAAATTACATCAGAATGAATTTTAATGTCATCATGCTATGATTACTGATGTATGTATACAAATTGTGTGCAGTGTGCTTCACGTTTGCAGGTAATGGCAAGTTCGTCGTCGGGGAACCTGCCCAGTACTCGAAGTGCAAGAATTGTTTGTCCTATACTAGGTGCGCAAACACGCTTGGATGATCTCCGGCTACCGACAAAGGGTGATGTTCTCTTACATTATCAATGCGTTCGCTTTGACCTCAGAAAAGATGAAGGCTCGAAAAAGGAATCGCAGGTCCAGGATATTCTACCAATTTGTTGTTTGGATATCAAGAAGATATGGAATTGTGCTACCATTCCAGTTATTACAGACGAAAGGAGTCACCGAGATCCCATGTCATCCTCAGAGTCACTCTCCTCCCATGTTATCCATGGTGCCTGACGTCACGATCCGTGAACTCGCGAAGAAGAGCTCTCCAGAGGATCTCGCAGAACACGTGCAATACCCTTGCCACTCACAGTCTGTTGAGCGTGGAGTCAAAATGACGACAGAGGCGGCTGCTTCAGTATGTGGAGGTGATCGTCGAAATGCGGTGATACAAACAAAGATTTTGTCTCGAAAGAAGATGGACAGGTTCAATACGAAAAAAGAGTTTAGACAGTAGCCAATTGAGGCAGTGTTTTGGATTTTTCTGAACTGTACATAATAGAAAATTGTCTCTAGTCTAATTGAAGTCAGGCCTACTGATTTCACGAGCATTGTCAGATATGTATTGTTGTGAGAAATTGTACTTGTATTCAAAAGTTTTGATATATTGGTACTATTGCAAAACAGATGATACTTGTTTTTTTCACAATGGGCTTGGAAATGATATTTTATGAATACTGAAAATGCAAATGAGTATACAGGTACTTGTATGTTAGAAAATCGGTAATAGGCTAGTCCTTGTGCTGCATCATGGGTATCTTCCGAGACAAGATGGATCCACATGCAATTTCTTATCTTACACAGGGCCGCTCAATTAATCAAAATATAATCAATTTATTCCTTTTAGATATCGATTTTTTGTCTAACTTTGACATCGATGTGGAACCAGAAGAAAATGTCCAAATCGTCTCAAATTTTACCATATTGTTTTTTCAGACCTTGGGTATGTTTTCAAATGCCAGGCTACGTCATATTTTGACCTTAAGCAAAATCATTTCTAAAATGTTGCAATTTTTTGTTTTTTTGTAATTTTTGGGACTTTTTTAATCTTAATGTGGGACCTGAAGAACTTGTTCAAATCGTCTCAAATTTTAGTATGTTGTTGCTTCAGACCCAATGAGTGTTTTCAAACCCCAAGCTACGTCGCATTTAGATCTTATACATCACCAGATCTAAAAAACTGCAAAATTTTAGATTTTTTTGTCAATTTTGGGACTTTTTGACCTCAGTGTGGGACCTGAAGACCTTCTTCAAATCGTCTCAAATTTGAATATGTTGTTCATATAACCCAACAGAATCATTCTAGACCCCAAGCTACTTTGAATTTCAAAAAAATCGATTTTTGGGCCTACCTAATCATTTTCAAGCTCAGTGTGGGACCTCTAAACATCAACCAAAATCGATAAAATTTGGTGTGGCATCCTAAATTACCCGTTCACGTAGATTGAGACCCCAAGCATCTTCAAATTCGAAAAAAAGTTTTTTTCGCTCCACCCTAATGTACATGTAACACCGAGGAAAGCAAGTTTCAGTTAAACACACAGTTGTTGCACATGTCCATGCAACACCAAGGAAAGTAAGTCTCTACTAAACACACAGTTGTTGCGTCCATGTAATACCGAGGAAAGTAAGTCTCTACTAAACGCACAGTTGATGCACATGTCCATGCAACACCAAGGAAAGTAAGTCTCTACTAAACGCACAGTTGATGCACATGTCCATGCAACACCAAGGAAAGGAAGTCTCAGTAAACGCACAGTTGATGCACATGTCCATGTAATACCGAGGAAAGCAAGTCTCTACTAAACACACAGTTGATGCACATGTCCATGTAATACCGAGGAAAGCAAGTCTCTACTAAACACACAGTTGATGCACATGTACATGTAATACCGAGGAAAGTGAGTCTCTACTAAACGCACAGTCAGATAAACACGTGTGCCATCTGGTCCACTAAATATGTAACGAAGAACCATTTGGCATGTAGTCATGTAAGCACAGCATAAAGCAAGTATCAGTTCAAGTGAGGGACATCAAGATGGTGGATGCGAACGATCATCAATTAGAGAGTGACATGTGATTCAAATTCTCCTCCGGTTGTCGAGCTATATAGATGGCAAATCCTTTGTTTGTAAGTAAATGATCTGCAGCTTTGTCCTTGTGAGTTGCATTCCCTTGCACATTCAAGAATGGTCGACAATTTGACTTCCTTGAATGCTGTTTCCGGTTTTGTAGACTTTTTGCGAATGTCTGAAAGGTAATAGAAACAACATTCAATTTCGTAGTGCAGGAATTTGACGCTCATATGTACTCAGTGTTCCTTCATGTCATCTCCTAAGAGTTCTATCGATTCGCACACGTACATGTAATTAGCGGAAGATAAACGTACTGAATAATCATTTACTAAACTGATTGACTTGCCGGAATAACCGGTGCAATTTCTCATTATCAGCCGGTTCGGCTACATCTCTGTTATAGATCAACTTACATAATATTGGTTCGAAGGTTGGATGTAATCCCAAAACTTGAATGTCGCAAATTTCCATTACCATGCTGGATTGAGGTCTTGAAAGAATGATATACCTTCCGAATACCGGCTCTCTCCAGTACAGCTGAAATCGACACAAGAAATGAATGACGAAACCATGTGTACACTGTTATTCATCAAGTCCTAAATGAGTACTAGAAAGAGCACTAAACCTGAAAACCAACTGCGAGTAAGAGATGAGTCCCAGAATCCAGTATTCTTTGAGTGTGAAAATATCAGTGCTCATTTTAGCACTCATTTGATGTGCTGCATGGGACAAGCAGCTCAACTAAATCGAAAAATGCCATACGACATATCAAACCCGCTATGTCCCATATGTACATCCATCTAGGAACTGCTTTGGCAATTAAAAAGAAATGCGTTTGGATCAGTGAAATATGCAAAAGACTGACAGAACAGTCGGCGAGGTGGGTAAACGTTGGCAGGACTCAAAGCGTTGTCGGAGATGATAGAAAACGCTGGCAGGACTCAAAGAACAGTCTCAGAGGATGAAAAACGGATGGGCTCAAAGCGGAAGGACTCAAAGCACTCTCGCAGAGGATCAAAAACTCTGGCAGGACTCAAAGAGCAGTCGCGGAGGATGGCAAGCGCGCTGACAGTAAGGAGCAAAGCTCATCGAGCAGGTCAACACGAACAGTGACAATGGAGACGTCGTTGTGAAGTGTGATAAATGATGTCCCGATCAATGCATCGCTATAGTCCTACGCTTGCATGTTCTTCCTTTCTTTCGTGAGTCATTGCTATACTGATGTCTCATCATATTACTTTTCTAGTAATTTCTAGTACTTCTAGTACTTCTGTGATTTAAATAGGACTTCCTAGACTTTGGATTTACAGTGTACATTTGAAGCAACATCAAACTCACAGAAGCATTAGAGAAAGCGATTTGCTTAGTGTCATGACTTGACATTGTTGTAGGCACCATTGGTTAAGATTTCTATATCTCCTGGAGAATGTATTGAAAGTAAAGACATCAAGGCCATGAAATTTCTATTTACCATAGATAGACATGAATTTTCAATGAAAAGTTGGGAAATAGATATCAGTTCTCTATTCACGCGGGCTTTGATGCAGGAATAACAAATGACTTGAAAGGACATTTCCAGGAGAACTGTCTGGAGAAGACTTGGAGTTCAACCACTCCAGTCGAAAGAGACCATCGAAGCTGAATCTGTCCGAGCTCGCGTAGCTGTGTCTGCAGTTTGCCGACGTACGCCAGCTTTAATTCAACAAATTGAGAGAAAATTTATATCAGCGGAATTCTCATAAATGGATACCGCATTTACAGAACTGACAGAACCAACCGACAAGGCGGTGGAGTTTGTATCTGGGTGGAAAATACTTACAAGGTACTTACCGTTTCCTCTAGCTTTCATCCTACAGACTGTATTGAATGTATCACTTTACTTTTTCCTGTCATTGGGTATATTATATGTGTCTTGTATATTCCTCCATGTCTGACTGCATCCCAACATGAACACATCAGGGATTTTCTCATTTGTCATCACGATTTTCTTGTTATGAACATGTCTGATATCAAGTTTGTATTTTGCGAGGATTTCAACAACTTTAATACGTCATGTTTTAAATATCACCTTGCTTGTTGTAATAAAGTTTCCCGTCCAACTAGAGGCACGTCATTTTTAGATCAAATTTGGATTTCTGAGTATTTGAATTCATTTTATATTTCTGACACTGAAATTGGTCCGCCACTAAAGACATCAGACCACAATTGCCTTTTCTTGAGTTCAACTGTACGTACAACATCAGAAAATACTCGCGTTTGTACTGTTTTTGACTATAGAAGATCTCACATATCTAGTTTCATTCAGTCGCTATGTATGTCTGATTTTGCCGGAGTTTTTGATGAACCATTTGTGGAAACTAAATGTGAACTGTTTTATGAGATTTTTAACAACGCTTTGAAAGTGATTCCGGAAAAGGCTAATGCTTTCGAGCAATGATAAGCCGTGGATGACTCCTCTTCTAAAGTCTATGATTAATGATCGTTGGATGGCTTACAGACTGAGGCATTGGCCTACTTTCCTACACCTCAAAACTAAGAAAAAAGATGAAACTGTGAAAGCAAAACGCAATTGGAGCGATAAGATTATCACGAAAGGTAAAAACGTTTGGTCGATTGTACGCGAACTCAGTGGCAATATCAGTCGAAAACAATGTGAGCAAGGCAATGGAAATCCATCATTAATTTTTATTGCGGAGGCCTTTGCGAAGCTCTTCAATGACGAATCTGACGAAGAATTGGCATTACTGTGCAATGATTCTACAAATAGGGGTCGAGGAGGTCTACAATCAACTGGTGCATTTGAATGACAGGAAGTCTTTCGGTGTCGGCGGTATCCCATGCCGCCTACTACTTGAGAGCGCGCATGTCATTTGTGATGTAGTGCACGACATTTATCGAGCATCTATTCGAGAAAGACACTTTCGGTCGCTTGGAAGACTGCAATAACAGATCCGTTATTGGTCAATGGTCACGTGTTGTTTGGTCGCAATAGAACTTAGAGGAGACGTATCTGGATACAAGGGAACGCACCCATCAGTCCTTTTAAGGACTAGGCCTTTACTGGGCTAACATATAATAAAGAAAAACATTTAGTATGATATAGGAAAAAATCATTCAATTTTAGTTAAACTTACTGTTTGCTATAAAATTTTGCTGTTTTAACTAATGTCTAACTATTTATGAAACGGACTGTATATACCGTCATTGTAGAGACGACATTTTCAGGTGATGTATTTATACATCAGCAATCTTTAGTGCATGGACAAATTCTAGCAGATCATTGATTTCAGTG
This sequence comes from Prostheceraeus crozeri, assembly GCA_907163375.1. Taxonomy (NCBI): domain Eukaryota; kingdom Metazoa; phylum Platyhelminthes; order Polycladida; family Euryleptidae; genus Prostheceraeus; species Prostheceraeus crozeri. Next base: position 7,149 of record CAJQUW010000823.1, read on the forward strand.
TAAATGTAATGTAACCAGCACAATGACTGTAATCAATCTGTACCATGTCTTTCTCCGTGACCAAGATGGATTTCAAAAATCTATACATAATACTGAGGGCAGACAGCAATTGTGAATTCAGGTGAAAATAATTCTTGCAGAACTTTACATGACGAATAAGTGAATTTTACCAAACAGTTGCATTACTTACATTATTTGAAGCATATTCGGGGAATATTTTGAGTTTCTCGTTGAAATTGCTGTCGTTGATGTATGCAATCCTTTTGTACTTGGTAGAAAGCAGTTCAGTCTGACTATTAGAAGTGAAAGGTTCCATTCCAACCCAAAGGCTGATTTCATGCAAATCTTGAGGTTTTCCTGCAATGAAAAATTGGTGAATGAAAATCGTCGAAGACTTCTATCGAAGACAAGATAGGATATTCGGGAAGAATTGCCAACCAGTCACCTCCACGTCAACCAGTTCTCGTCTCTCAGTAAGTGTGTCAATTCTCATATTTATTATCTTAACACCTTTCGCCCCTTGATGAGTGTCTTGATTGATGGAATAGGCTTATAAAATCGACTGGAAATAAAACGCAACTTCTCGGATTGTGAAACAAGTCAAGTGACTTCTTCGGATACTAAATAGATTACTAACAGATTTTATTCCTGAAAAGCATAGAAGCTGCAGCCTCGCTCTTTCCATTCTGAATATTTTGGTTGAAGTTGTGAATCTTATGGTTGTCGATAAACATCGGAACTAAATTTTGAGCTTTGTTTCTTTTGGCTTTATGGTGACCACTGAGTATACGAGTAATTGGCAACCACTATAGGACCATAAGGAGATACATCGAAATTTCCCTTTATCAATTATTCTTATCAGAAAAATTGCTGATAGCCCATACATGTGTTATACCAGCTACCGGACAATGTTCAACAGTGATAAGTACAAAATGCCTCTATACTGTACATATATTTAATTGCTATTGTAGCACTTAGGTACTGAGGTAGGCCTCTAGGCCACTATCAAATTACAACATTAACTTAATGTCTTTCGATATTTTTGAGAGCGCGTGAAAAATTGAGCAAGGCAAAGAATGACATACACTGTAGGCCTAAGGGATTTAGGCAAATATCATATAGGCCATTTGCGAGGAAAATGTTAATTCATTACTAGCAGAGATGAATGTATCTCTTGATGTCTGGGTATTCTGAGCCTACATCATTTCAGCGTCTTTTCGCCCTTCAGGTTGAGGCAGCAGTTTTGCAGTTGGATCAATTGACCATTTCCAGAACTGAGTGGCGAGACTCAAGCTCTTAAGGAAGATAAACGCTGTTACATAATTGGTAGAAGTGATTTACGCAAAAAATCTTTACTTGAGACTGTCTAAAAATATAAATATCTATGTACGGCAACTCGGCTGGCGTTTTCTGAAATTTGAAACTTTCAATACGAAAAAATTAGGAAAAGTTATCAGCAGTCTACAAAAAACAAATAATAACAGAATGGCTGGGAAAAGAAACAAACCGTTTTCTATCTGAATGCCAATCAATTAAAATAAGAGGCGACAGCCTGCACTGTATTACCAAGCAAGAATCTCAAAATGAATTTAGAAATGTTAAATATCCTAGCTTCGTTCCTTAGAACAAGAAATAGTCTTCAACAGCAAAATCTAAGTCTTGGAAAAGACTCAAGTATTTTCTGACACGTTAATCAACGTAGAGCTGAAATTTATTGCTATTGACTGTTTTACGACTACATGTCTGATGTACATGCATCTACATCTATAGGCATAGGTATAGACATCAGTATATCAGAAACATCAGTATATCTCTGTCATGTCTCCTGTAGATTAGGCCTATGCTACACATCACATACAAGTGAATGTGCAATTGGAAATTTGTGAACGAGGGAATTAGCTGGTGCATTATCCAGCGCGCTCTATGTAATCTATGTCAAGATTCCAGTGGGGTCTCTGAGCAGGAGCTATATTCTGATTGCCTGACAAATAAAGAAAAGATGGAGGAAATTTGCTATAGTAAACAAAATGGATGTTCTTTTGATTTGTTTTGGAGTCGCTTACACCTGTGAAACAAGTCTGTTTCGCTGAAAAAATCACTGCATTTCTCAAAACTCAGAAGACTAATCAATACAAGGCGTGAGTCGAGACACATTCCGAATTCCTGATGCATATTTCTAGCCATATTAAGTAATTTGGATCATTTTGTAGCTAAAAGATAACAGGAAAAGAATATTGCAACAGACACTGCCATAACAATGAACACAAATTCTGATAGTGATAGGTAAATGTGCAGAAACAGTAAATGTGCATTTCAGGCATTGCTCATCCCACTCAAAAAGCACAACTAGTAACATTACTAATCAAAGACAATTCGTTGGTTCATTAGCTTTTTATGAAGCAGGACAACGAATGCAACTGTAGCAACGCGTTTGCCACGCTTTCAGCCGCGTTTTATTTGCATTGGTCAATCACAAGTTTCAAGTTTACTAAGAAGAAGTCCAATGTTAAAGGGCCACTAGTTTATTCAATATAATGCATCAAAATCTACCTCTGTGAGTAAGCTGCAAATTAACGATAGCGACAGGGAGATACTTCATGCAAGTCATGTAACTCAATAAATCTCTGAAGTGAACCAATGAGAACGAGGCTTTCAGAAAGCAAAGGAAATGCGTTTTCTGAAGTTGTTCTCATCAAACAGCATAACAAGTCAAAACAGCAGCTGACTAAAATCAAATTTATCCATGAAAACCATGGTGACGCTTGTAAACATATCATAGATGATTTGTAGTGCTGAAGACAAATTATATTTTGGTGGAGAATTATAATTGAAAATGAGCATTTTAGGCATAGGACTTTAGCTCTGCGCTAAATGTAAAGGCCGACAACGAAGTGCTCACTACAGAAACTATTCACGTCCTACGCTGCAGCTGAATGAAAATCTAGACGTTCAACATAAATTTACGCGATGAATTTCAGTTACTTTATCTGAAAAATGCATGAAAGCAATTGTCTCATTCCGAACCATGAAAAGCTTCAGGAGAACTAGTATACATGAAGTAATTGATATAGATGAAAAAATCCGACTACATCAACTTTTACATTCTATCATCCACAATTTAATATGTTTATCATCACTGATTTTCTTACCTGACCATGTGATTAATACAATTGTTTTCAAGATACCTTTTAGCGTGAGAAAGATACACATGTCTCCCGAATGTATTCTATTCACATATAGAACAGCGAAACATTCCACATTGAATCTAAAATGTCTTCCATTCAATTAGCTCAAAAACATATTCATCAAAACAAATATGTGCATGTCTAAAACGGTGCAAATTATCTTCCTAATTGATATTAAGCTGAACAATCTACTCACCAGACTCCTCAGAAATATTGAAAGATTTTTTTGGTTAATTTCTCGCTAATTTCAGTCGATAGTTTCAATTCGTGGTCAGTGTTGCCGAGTTGGTGGCGACAATGGGGAAGAAATTTCATCACATTCACATCGACATTTAAACAAAATATTGCAAATCCTAGAATATCGAGGGATATTCACGGAAATCCCATAAAACTATGCAAATCTGCTTCTAGCAAGCAGCATGTCGATGTTGTAGAATATTTTAAGTGATTATCTCAATGATTCAAGCGGTCTCTCATCTTCGGCGGATTTTCGTGGCGGCTAGTGGCGACAAGTTTCCTGCCACGAGTCGGCAACAATTATTCGTTTCGTGGCGAGGAGTTTACAGTGTGGCCATGGGGTCTCCTTTGGGGCCCACAATAGCTGCCTTTGCCCTCGATATAATTGATTGACCAGTACCACTTTCTTTATTTGATATTGATTCAATATTTACTGATATTTTCGTCCATTCGGTCGGTCCATCATACAGTGTATGTTGGTGTTGTACAATCCGATGCATTGCGGTAGTTCAACGTGGAAAATATAATGTAGCATTCATGAAAATGAATTTAAGTGTATTACATGCAGTCATGCATACCTGATCTCGAGTTTCGTTCGATTCCATCGTCTATCTGACATCAATGGAAATTTCCCGGAACAATTTGATACCATTGACACACAAGAGTTATCCACTCATTTTACTACTGCGATCTGATTTGCTTCATCAAAGGAAACGAAAGTGCATCCATCAACTCTCTTCTTCAATTCTTTCTTCGATGGTAGTGGACATGACTTCGGAATTCGATTTTCCGGTATTGTTCCAACGAACGCGTAATTTCTGGTAGTCACTTAATTGATTGTCCAATGCCATGCTAGTATATAGGTTGTCCATGTAAAATGTCAGTGGCAAATCTTGTAACCTCTGTGGCAAACAGCCGATCAAAGGCATTAATGAGCTTCCACATTTGCCAAAACGCTTGTCGTATTCTACATTGATATCTGCATTTCTTCCTTGATATATGTCAAATTGCAAGCAATAGCCCAGTCGTTAGTTTAGACACCAGGCCTTGTTATCGGTTTTCCTTTTATAAATTACTTCAAAGAACTGTGGCCATAGTAGGCCTACTCAATCATGCTTTCGTCACCGCAAACATTTTGTTCGACTGGAGCAAGATCAGCAAATTTGTTATTCAGATAATTCAGCAAAGGTCGCATTTTTGTAAGTCTGTCATTCTGATAAAGTTGGGTATTGTCTTGGAAATGTAGATATGAAAATATGTCAAATGACTATTTCGCCTAATTGAATCAAATATAAGGTTGTTATGACAGTCTTCCTGCATACATCCCAATACGCTCGTACATCCTGCGACAGGGTACACGGTTATAACCGGATAAAATAAAAATTCCGACCATCACATGGAGTAAGCGTGCGCAGTGCATGTGAACAACGGCGAACTCCTCAAACAGTGTGACTGCATGATACCGGGATATCTCACATTTTACCGAATCTATAGCTAGTAAATATGGATTAAATGTCAGATAATTTACAACACTATTGACGGTAAAAAACATTTTGAGACTTTCCATTTTATCCAATCACAATTGAATATCACATATCTTATTTCAGCTACTAATTAGAGGTGAATTCTTGCATATAGTGCAATGAAACTCATTATTTCATTGTTTTTATCTGAATAGGCTTAGCGTTTACCGCCATAAATGCCAGGAAATTATGACTTAATGCATCTTGTTGACTGAACTATTAAGAGAAAGTCATCATTGTGAACCATATTTCACCTAAAGAGTTGTTAACCACAGTCTTTTGATATTGATGAATTATCAGCACGTTCGGCCTGGTGGCATATAAATATGCCAGTAGGAAAGAAAGAGATATATCTACTAAGCTAGTAAGTCAATCACAGTCGTTTTACCATTGAACGTACTTCTCAATAACAAATCAGTTGCTATACGCTAGAAGTTTAAGGGATTTGACATTTGAAAATGTGGTGACTTTCCGTTTTCTTCGTTTTGCTGAAGTCCAGTACACCATTTTAGCAATAAAATGAAATTGAATTTCGAGCGAAAAAAATAATTAAACAAGATGAACATGCATGGTCACAAAAATGTGATTAAAATATAATATAATATTTAATAAATAATTAATAATAATATACAAAAATCTCCCTTTGTGGATTTTTCGTTCATATGCGGACATTTTATCTCCAGCCATAACTCATAAATTCAACAAAAGTCTTCAACTCCGGAAAGTCCCTCAATGCTTCAAACTGGCGAATATAACCCCGGTTAAGTGTGAACGTCCAAAATCAGTGTCAGACTTCAGACCGATTTCTCTGCTTTCAATCGTTTCGAAAGTATTTGAACGTGTGGTTTCTCGGCGATATATTCTTCCTTACATAGTTTGTGCAATCGATAAATCCCAATTTGCTTTTATCCCGCGGAGTGGATGTGGCACTTCTTCTGCGGTGGTTTTGACTCAATATCGCATGCTCAAATATTTGGATACAGCATCCGGAGCAGTGCGTGTGCTGTCTGTGGATCTTCGCAAAGCATTCGAAAAACTCGGTCACCATATGATCATAAAATCATGTATAAAGTTTAACATTCCATCCAGCGTGATTTTTTGGATTAATGATTTTCTGACTCGACGATATCAGCGTGTTCTGGTGTCTGACAGTTCCTCGGAGTGGGTTCCAGTTCGTAGTGGTGTGCCACAGGGAAGTGTGATGGGACCGATCTTATTTGCCTTGGCTATTGATAGTCTTCGTGCCGTGTGCCTCAATACGACACTGATCAAGTATGCCGACGACTTGCTCCATTTGCACAGTGTAAGAAATTCAATGGAGGACAAGCTTCAAGAAGAATAGGACCACCTATCTCGTTGGGCGATCTCGAACAGCCTACCCATAGATGTCTCTAAGTGCTGTGTGATGAACAGAATCGCTAAGAAAAATATGCTTTTAGAACCTGTGAAGGCTGAGTCCTCTTCTCTTGTGCCAATGGTGAACTCTTTCAAGTTTTTGGGTGTGAAATATTTTCTCAAAATTCATTTTTCTTTTCTCTTATGACAATGCATACCATTATATTAAAATGCTAGGTTTTGTGAATATTTTTTAGTCCTGAGACAAAACTCTTCGTTAGCAGTGATTTCAACTGTCATGATTCCTGCTATCTGACGCAAAATTTGATTTGACCCACATCGCTTATGTTCCTAGGCTCCTAAATGCTACGACAGATTATGTTTTCTGTGAAAATAATTGTGTTAACACTTTTAATGCAGAGATTGCCCCACCTTTGGCCACCACTGTTTTTCCTCTTAAGACCGTTTTATCATCTAGTATTTTGAACGGATATGTATAATCTACAAAAGTCTCACAATGATGCTGAATGTACAAGATGATCTGAAATTGATTGTGGAAGTGTTCACTGCATTCCAATGTGAGCGAATGTGCATCAGCTTTCTACGATCTCTTTCTGAGAACAAAGAAAAATTATTGTGGTCGTTCCTGTTGATGAAATCCGTGGCAAGCATGACATATATACACAATTTCAAATTATTCCCCTTATTTCAAATATATTGCACAATTTCAAATTATTTCTCCCATAATATTGTTGTTTTTCATATCTTTTCCACATGACGCCTTCCAACATCAGCATGGAAATATTATAGCGGTTGTTATAAATGCTTCAAGGCTTCTATCACGTGAAGTGCAAATGAACTGTCCTCCTGACGAAGAAATTGACGAAGAAATTGAGTATTTCAGGAAATGTTAGTAAGATAAAGCATCCAGAACATTTTTCAAGAACTCTACTGTTTAAGATTAGTATTTTAATTGAAAAAACACATGTTCTCTATCAAAAGTCGAACTTCGAATTTTTGTTATAATGCAATAAATCTATGTTTTATATAAAACATCTGTCAAAGAGAATAATTTGTCCTGCAAACCAACCTGACCTATTCAAGCACAACTGGGCTATAAATGCCACTTATCAATAATACTATTGGTATAATAGGCCTATTGGCATCCACTGGGGCAGTTGTGTCACAATTTTGTGCCTGGTCACGGGTCACTGTTTAAATATGGTGACCCAGTTTGTTTATTTTCGCTGTCTTCATCATCTTCTATATTACCCGGCCATATATTTATATGCTTTACGTGATCGTTACAAGATTACAGCGTTTCATGACCAATCCGAGAGTTGAAAGCCAATTACAAGGTGAGAAAATGTGTATGAACTTTCAACTACAAAACAATCAGGAGTGACGTATCTTGCAATTTACTCCAGGGTCCGCTGATGTCTGTAATTTAGAAAAGATGGAACTCGTCTTTCACCCAAGACGCAGGAAGTCTAACTGCCGCACCTGAAAAATTATAATTTTAGTCGAATTAAGCGAAGTTCTAAATGAAAAATCATGAGATACTTGAAAAAGATGTTCTTTTCTTCCACACTGCAAACCGTACTCTACCAATCCGATGAAATGCTTGCTACCAAATGCTTTATTGTTTTTCATTTGGTAGCACTTTTTACTGTTTGGCAGCAAAGCTACCAGACCTGCATGGTATCTGCCAGATGGTTCTTTTTCTTCTAGTCGGATAAGAATGTTAATAAAGCACACTTTACTGCATACTGGAATTTCTATTATGCAAACTACGACTATGGTTCATAAAACGAAATGAAAATGACTGCTACTCATACCGATATAAAGGTGCTTACATAAGTTTCACGTAGATTTGTAAATGATTTGGCGAGCCGTACAGTTTCAGTTCTCAGGTAAGCAATTACATAAGTCACAATTCGCATGTTTTTGCTTTCTTTGCTTCTTAGACTATTGCATGCAGCTTCAATTGGTTTGCCAACAAGTTTGACGGATTCATTTGACAATTAACTTACGGATTTTTCTGTCCATGCGGTCATTAATGAAATTGAAATGTTATAGTCTACAATTTCCATTTTCAGTTTTTCTTTTACTTTATTAACGTTTGTACTTATGATCCCAATCCTTTTGGCGAAACCCATTTTCCTTATACCTATTGTGCAGCTTTTCTCAGAGATTTCAATAAAACATTTATTACTACTGTGCCCTTTTGCGTATTGATAGCTATTTTTGAGGAAATTTGTTTTTATATGTTGAGATACGTAACTATCGCGCGACAGAGAGATACCAGAATGTTAGGTGGGGGAAATAAGATGCATGTTTTGCAAGACAAACTGTGCACTGAATCTCAAGTTCTGTATGAAACGGATGAGTGTGACAGCAAGTGCATCAGGGTTATTGAACCTGTAGATCCATGAATGTTTTGATGTTTTCCCTGCTACTGAAAAGTTGCACAAAACAGTCACGACGCTTAGCGTGATTAGTTGTGTCTGTGAAAGATCCTTCTCTGCTCTGAAAAGAATTAAAAGATTTTCCAGGACGAGTATGTCCGATGAGAGGTTGTGTAGTTTTTCTTTTCTCTCGATGGAAGAAAGATATCATTTCATGTATGATAAAATCTGGCCATGAAAGATGGCATTCAGAAGTTATCGACATTTTGCAACGTCGGAAAGAAGAAAATAATAGAAGAAAAAAAGAAGGCTCAACAATAATGCTTTGTTTTTACTTCATTTAGAAGGTACATTATGTACAGATGCTGTTTATACTCGCATGTATTTTAAAACGATATGATAAAAGGCGAAAGTTAAATAATAGTTGGACCTGCCGTTCACCTATTAATTCTAAGCTTAATAGGTTTCGGTGTTTACCTGGGAATGAGAAATAATCATCTTTGCTGGCACCCTCCGAGATTCCCAGGCGTCCACTGTAGGCTGCAACTGGTTAAATCATCGCCCACATCCCTAGATTGACACTGGATTTCCCAGAGTCCTCGTAGGATAGATAGTTGTATTTAAATGAAAATCATCATCCTCTAGGAAACTCAGTTACAACTACATAATATAAACTAAGCTTAAGCCTAATAGTTGTGATAGTAGCACCGACCATAACGGTCGTGGCTAAAAAGCAAATAATTACAATAACAAGTGTTTATTCAAGAAAGATGAAATACGACATCATCCACAAAAGAAACATGGAGAATAATCTGACAACAAAAGATAATATACAGTGTATAATAAAATTACAGCAACGAAATATGAAACTATTGGTGCAGATGTTGAAAATGGGAAACTAATTCGGCTCCTTCTAAATGCGGGCAATACATCAAGCAACACATGGTTAGAATTTCTTAGAATTTTGCAATGCAAGCTCATCTCAAGAATTTCGCGACTTTATAGTAAATTCAACAAACTAACAATTGGTACACAGCTCTTTTAGAGAACCGAGGGAAAGATTATTATACCATTTCCTGTTTTTACAAAAACTTGGGAAGCATTATCAAAGCAAGACAGAGTAATTGCGTCAAACACATCTATTAATTCATCGTGTGATAATAAGCCTTTAAGACATCGTACTACATACAGACGTTTTGATAGTTTACCAATTAAGAAATCAAAACGAGTTGACCATGTCAACCTGTCATCATTGAAAACAACACTCAGAATGTTCAAATGGCAAACTTTTTCAAGACCTGGTATTTGAGGACTTGGCTGAACAGTTGTGAAAACATTTAAGACCTTCTTCTCATTACAATTGATGCTCACTTTATAACCAAAACAAGACGTACGAAAATTTGATATTTCATCGTTTACTGTACACAAGCCATCAAAGAAACATTTATAAGCTGATACGACTAGTGTTTCATCGTCGGCGTACTTAATAACAGAAGTATCGGGCTGACAGGAATGATAAATTGCGAATAAATGAAAACCCAAAATAGATCCTTGGGGAACACCACTATTAATGTTCGTGAAGGAACTGTCTGTCGAGTCAAGCTTCACCCGTTGCTTTCTACCCGACAGACAACTTCTGTAGAAAATTAAAAAGTCTCTGTCGTTACAAATGTCAGCGTCTGATCGCGAAATTTGAAGAGGATTACAGAATTTTTATTGATTTCTTCCGCTGAGTCATATTCACTAAAAAATTGAAGTTATTTGGGTGTTGGCATTCATGTCACGCTCACAACGGATTTCATCCACGATAGATCAAACACTTTTGCAGACAAATAATTTTGCTTTGTCTGTATATATATGATATCGCAATAAGGATGGTAAAAAGATGATGCGCATTCGTTCACACTTGAATGTCAGCAAACACTTGACCAATCAATGTCAGATTATCTTGTACATGTAACATGAGTATGAGACTTTCAAAGATCACAAGCCTTCAAAATAACTAGATGATATAACAATCTTTGAAGAAAGCAGTGGTGCACAAAGGGGAGTAACCTCTACATTAAAAGTGTCAACACAACAATTTTCACAGAAAAAGTTATCTGTCGTACGAGTAGCATTCAAGAGCATAGAAACATGAACGACGTTGGACAAATCACAATTATGCGTCAGATAAGAGGAATCATGATCGTTATCAAATCACTACTGATGAAAAGTTTTGTTTCAGGACTTGTTCTATGTATGCTTTGTCATGAGAGAAAAGAAAACTAAGTTTTGAAAAGATATTTGAGGATTTGAGAGCATCCTAAAACGCTCATGCTTTAGGATTTTTTATTGGTTACGAACAGTGACTTGCATTTTGAGGTGCTGGTTTACAGTCCATGATTTCAGATGTACTAAGTCACATTTCACACTCAGAACACATCAAATAAAAACGTTAGTGGTACAAACATTAAATTACCCGTTGCGGTAGCATGGGGTCAATAGAGTCTGATACTCATTCAACCTAAGATCAACGCATGGCTCAATGCACATACACATTATAACTCAAATTAGATGAAATTACAATTAAACTCAGTTATATACCTGTGCAGCATCATAACACCATGAGAAAAACATCATTTAAACACAAAGCTGAACACAGCTGTACATGCAACACAATCAGATGAATAAGTAAAGCGCTTATAGATAATTAGAAATCAATCATGAAATTCCATTTCATTCCACACAGAAGTGAACTGAGTGTAAAGGAAAATGGTTATAGTCATACAGTGCACAAAACACACGAAAATTCACACAAAAGACACAAAAAGACACACTTCTACATTCATCTTGTTGGCCAATACACTCATATGTGGAAACAATGAATTCAAGCGTCACGATGTCGAACAAAATGGAACTTGGTGCCTTCCAGACATGGAAAATCTCTTCGGAACAAGATGTAATAAGGGATGGTCAGAAAAATACCACTTTTTGAAAAACTTCAGTGACATTCTTCATGCATTCGAACAATATCACAAATACATGATGCAGGGCCAATTATTCTACGAGTATGTGCGTGTTTTCTAAGACGGACTAAATTTGAAATGACAACACGTGACAATGGTCATGATGAATTCACAAAAAACATCAATTAATTACTTCTTGGCAACATAATATGGCTCAAAGATCTGAGACGGCGAGAGGCGCGTGAAAGGTCACAGTCAAAGTATTCATCCCAAGTCAGCTTACTGTTGTCTGTGACACCAACAATATTAACCGTGCAACATGATGGATAGGTGGAGTTCAGTTGGAAATCCAGCTCAATACACCCGTAAATACAACAAAATGCATAAGCAGGGGTCCGGTTTGATACACACCTCACACACCTGTTCATTTAAGCAAAACTCAGTGAAGCGCACGGTCGGATAAGCACGTGTGCCATACAGCCAGCTATATAACTGCAACCAAGAACCGGCATGTAGTCATGTAAGCGCAGCATAAGTCCAACTGAATACACCTGTAGATGCAACAAAATGTATCAGCAAATCTCAGTTTAGGTTACACATGACATACCTGATCATTTACCACCAAGGAAAGCAAATCTCAGTCAAGCGCACGGTCGGAGAAGAACGCGTGTCATGTGGCCAGTCACACAACCATATGTCATGTAGTCATGTGAGCACAGCATAAAGCAAGTATCAGTTAAAGTGAAGGACATCAAGATGGTGGATGCGAGCGATCATCAATTAGAGAGTGACATGTGATTCAAATTCTCCTCCGGTTGGCGAGCTGTATAGATGACAAATCCTGTCTTTGCTGTAAGTAAATGATCTGCAGCTTTGCCCTTGTGAGTTGCATTCCCTTGCACATTCAAGAATGGTCGACAATTTGACTTCCTTGAATGCGGTTTCCGGTATCGTGGACTTTATGCGAAGGTCTGAAAAGTAATAGAAACAACATTCAATTTCGTAGTGCAGGAATTTGACGCTTACATGTACTTAGTTCTCCTTCATATCATCTCCTCAGAGTTCTATCGATTCGTACACGTTAGGATGGGCCAGAAACTTTTTTTCTCGATTTTCTATGTTCCCACTGTACCAAAATGTGCCACTTAGTGAGAAGATGATAAAGAAAAATTTTCATAAGAATTGGTAAACGTTAAGTGGTGCCTCAAGGTCATCAGTTTTTATGTATAAAAAATGAGTAGTATGAAGTGCTATTTTTGTGTTATATTTCATTGCTAAAACCAATAAAGAACTAATACCCAACAATCTCCCGTTTCATTGTCAGTCTATGTTCAGATCATACAGTAGGTACTCCGTCTTCGTTTGGCTTGGCTTGGTTTCCCATTGCGCCTCCACCACCTGCAGGAGGTACTGACGTTGCTGCTCATCCCGGGTGACATACACCAATAATTTTAGATGGGGAAGGACCCAGTGAAACTTAACCATTACTAACCTTCTCCGCGAAGTCCTCGATAAGCTTTACAGAGCGCTCAGCAGGATCGTTCAAACACACTTTCTTCCATTCGCTGAAACTCGTGATGTTGAGGCCACTCTGACCCAAGTTTACGCTGCCATTCTCCGCTGAAACTCAGGAATTGGAATGGGTCGAACTCCTGCCACTCACAAAGTCAACCAGGATGGTCTCCTTCGTGATGACTGTCGGGAAAATGGGTTTCCCCTTCCCCAAGTTGGGCGGATGCAGCAGGATCTTGGTCGCAGGATCGTATTTGTCCCCGATGCTAGAGGAGTCGGAGAGCAGCCCGAACATTGCCAACTCCGTAGTGAGGTACCACAGATGCCTGCCGAGTACATCTCTCGCTACAACTCCAACAGCCGCATCCACAATCCAGCATCTGATGAGATCTTTCTGCAGCGCGAGATCCACAGCCGCTGCCTCGAGTATCAGCGGAGATCGGAGTCAGGTCACTATGTAGAGCATAGCCACAAACTGCATAAAGCGGTGGAGGTTTGCTACGAGTTCCGTCGGGTAATCAAGCTATCTGCTGAAGAGAAGCATTTTTCCGTAGTACAGGATATTCGTCATCCAGCGAGCGTGAAGGAAGTCACCTGGTTTCCTGAACTTCATTCACCAAGAAGCGCATATACGCGATTTCTGCAGCTTCCGTTCGCGCAGTCATGGGCTGTTACTGGTCAGCAATTCCCTCAGCTGCTCCAGCACAGACGTTCGCCGGATAGCCGTCCAACCATCACGTATCTCCAAAGTTAATCAGCTTGTCTTGTTGAGGGTCGACCAAATGTCTTTGAAATCTTCGAAATCTTTGTTGGAGGGTCCAATAGTTTCCCCGAACACTTGTGCCAGTCCGACGTACCAAAGCTGTGTTAAAGGAGAAAGCAATAAGACCATCTTCCAGCTGCAAGTCCTGTACCGCCTGATGTACAACAGCTGCCTGGTTTTCACCAGTCGATGAGTCCACTATGGGAATTGACAGATCCGCCCGTCCTTCCTCGCTCACAACAGCTCCAAACGTGTCTTGAAGAACCTCAAAATCTTCTACAATCTTCCTATCCCACTGCATCACCAAGTTCTCCTTCTTCTCTTCAGCATAGCTTTCCTTCAGTGTCTTCGCCACCTTCTCTCTCATCTCCTTTCTCAACCTTGTTCCACTCGATGGAGATAACAGAAAATCATCTGCCGTGGCAGTCGATGTCTTGATGACCGATGCAACTGTGGCAAGCAGCTGCCTTTTTGAAAGTCTGTGGCTGTCAGCGCTTATGCAGACTTCTTCTGCGGTCAGGATCTTCTCCCGGCAGCTTCATTGTCACCCAATCCTCCCCTCCATCAGTCTCTGACTCCTCCTTTTCTTTTTCTTTGACCTCTTCTTCAGTGATGACATCTTCGTTAGTCTCACTATCCTCATCTGTACCGTCCACCAGCTGCACCAGAGCACTCTATCCACTGTATCTCCTTCTTCCTCTTCTCCTGCTCTGCTTTCTCTCTTTCTCAATCTTCCATTTTCCTTTTGACACCAATACTTTGCCCACCTCACCCAACTTCAAATACCTCACGCTCCTGTGATGTTCGAGGAATTCACGACCTTCTTCTATCCAGACCATCATCGATCTTGACTAAGCGAAGATGTGTAGATGGCTGCCAGTCGACCTTATGCGGTCGTCTACCCAAACAAAAGACAACCACGTCTTCTGATTGGCTACAGCTTTAAAGTTCAAAATATCGAACAGAAAACTGAAACTTGAAATTGATGTAACCGTAGAGTATCAAAGTGTGATTGCCCCTCACGAGCCACCATTTACAATTGAATTCACGAGTTATGGAGTTATGAAAAATGTTTTCACTTGGTGAAGGTTATTTATAAAACTACACATAGGCTTATTTGAATTACCTTTATCCAAACAGCGGCACATTTTAAGTTATCAATAGACTTACCTTGCATTCCACTCGAGAAAATGAGTAAAAATGAAAAAATTTCATAATATTTGACTTTTTGATGACCTTGAAGTACCCCTAAATGACCTCGGATCGAAATGTACTAAGGGAGAGTTTTGATTTTCTTCTGAAAAGGAACATTTTCCTGGGGTGGGAAGAAAGATTGGAGTTACTTCATTTTTTGGTATAGGAGCTTGGACCACCCTACTGTAGTGCACGTACATGTACTGTAATTAGCGGAAGGATAAAAGTACTGAATAATCATTTGCTGAACTGATTGCTTGCCGGTATATCCGGTGCCATTTCTCATCACGGACCGGTTCGGCTACATGTCTGTTATAGATCCACTTACATAATATTGGTTCGAAGGTTGGATGTAATCCCAAAACTTCAATGTCGCAAATTTCCATTACCCTTTTGGATTGAGGTCTTGAAAGAATAATATATCTTCCGAATACCGGCTCTCTCCAGTACAGCTGAAATCGACACAAGAGATGAATGACGATCAAAGTAGGATTAAATTCCTTATTTTGAAACGGAAAGTCAAAGAAACATAAGCAACAGCGGATTGCTCACTGACATCATTTTGAAATGTACACTGTAAATCGTACGCTACCAAACCGATGAAATGCCGACTACCAAATGCTCTATTTGTTCATTTGGTAGCGTAGTTGCTGTCTGGTAGCTTGTATGGTGCCTACCTGATGCTTCTCTTTCTTCTAGTCGCAAGTAGAGCAAATAGTATTCATAACATTGTGTGATGAATGATACCAAATTTCTACCTAGAAGGGTTAAAATCAATCTTATTCGAAAGGGTTAAAATCAATGCTATCGATAATTGTTTATCCGATTGCCATTTGAATTCTCAATGCTCGATTTCAGATAAGTCTTACTTCCAATTTTGTTTTGTTGATGTTATGTGGTTGATAATGTGGTTGTGTTCAAGCTCTGTGGTGCATTCCTCTTTGTCTAAGGAAATGTGATTGTTTTCTTTGTGATGCATCAACTTTGGCAATTTATAATGCTTTGTCATGATATATCCATTAATTTTCAAAACTTGCATTGGAATGATTCATGCAACATTTCAAATGTAGACTTTACATGTACAGGTGTATATCCTTGCAATTTTTTGAAATCTATTTTCATGACGATTTGGCAGTCTTACATCCAGTGACTTGAAGTTTTTGATGCAATAAATTCGAGCATATTTTTGAAGGACCTTTCCGTGTTATTTCTTGAATTTAGTTGTGTTTTGTCATAATACACATGATAATGCGAAGGGCACATTGAGAATTATTTGAGGTCCTTTTTGCAGGTTATAGACACCTTCACTCATGAATTATATCTCATTCCATTAACAGTCTCAAAAATGATCCTTTCTAATCACATTCATCATAGAGAAATAAGCATTTCAAAATGAAAAGGCTACAAAGGGCAATTTTGAAGTAACGTGATCAATATATGACTGCTCACTCAATAATAGCATTTCAAGCTGTACAGAGACTCTGTCAATGAAGGAAAACTTGGTTGCTTTGAAAACATCATTCAAGTTATAGTGAACAGAATCGTAAGTTTATTTTTCTGTGGTTTATCAAATATGTCACCTATTTGACATATTAGCTGCCACGCATGACAAGCTGAACAGGGGAAATTTGTAAATTCATTGAAATACGGTGCTGCTTGTTGAATTATGATGTTCTTCTTTCACAAGAATAATGCAATTAGGACATAAAACTGAAATTCTAACTTTTATGCAATTGAAATCAACTGAAATTAAAATAATGATAAAAAACTTGATTGTCAGAGATGCTAGCAACAATGTGAAGCAGATTGTGTATTTGTGTCCATTCAAAGAATCATTAACTTTTTTCACCATGAAAGGATGTCGGGAAACTCCGATCATCAGCCAATTTTCATCAAAAATTTGGTGTCGTCTCTGTGTTGAAACTCTGCATCAGAGATAACGTTTGATTGTATTTCGTGAGGACTACTGGCCAAAACTAACCACTTAGGAAAGCAACATGATACAATATTCCAAATCAATCTATGAAACATCAAGTTTCTCATCGTATGGCGTTTATGAAAATTGAATAAAATCCCATGGAGAATTTTGCAATATGCAGGATATTGATTTGAGGCATTCTGACACTGTGCATCGCACTTAAGTTGCATGGTGTTGATTACTGCGTTTTAATTAGTAAGATGTTGACAGTCAAAAGTCAAACTTACAATATTCAATTCGATTGCATCACATGGAAGTCTAAACGATTTATTGACTGCGAAAGTTATGCTTACTTGTACAATAAGTCTGCATTACATGCACATGGAAGCACCTGAAGATGCACGTTGCATTGGAGTTGCAAATCAAAAATAGTATTCACTATTCACTGTATATACAGTGCAACATACAGTACTGTACTGTAAACTGTGTATAGTACGAAAGCTGGCTGATTTTGAATACGAAAGCGATGTACAAAAATGTACGAAAGCACTATTGTTCGTGATCATACACTACGAAAGACATTGGCTTTCGTACATTTTGTTATTCTCATTTTGTACATCGGTTTCGTAAGTAGCTTTGGCATCGTAAAGTTTACAGTGCAGGAAGCAATCAATCACACAGGCAAGTCAAATTGGCAAAACACGCTAACAGAGTGTGGTATTACTATTTGAAAAGAGGTATTTTAGTAAGACTCGCTGGCCACAGCGGAAGGGTTTCAAGAACTTCTATCCGCATCCAGTTGGATATTGTTCATGTCTGATAAGAACAGGAACCGGGAAGAACTCACCAGACGCGCAGAAGTGGCAACCATGGATAATGTGTGGTCCAAGTTTAAAAAATACAGTAAAATGGGTTTTACATGGGTTTTGCTAAATCGTCTGTTTGTCTTCATGTTTGACTTCTTAAAGGTATGGTATAGAACGT
Source organism: Prostheceraeus crozeri (assembly GCA_907163375.1). Lineage (NCBI taxonomy): Eukaryota > Metazoa > Platyhelminthes > Polycladida > Euryleptidae > Prostheceraeus > Prostheceraeus crozeri. Next base: position 25,156 of record CAJQUW010000823.1, read on the forward strand.
TGTGCATTACAATAAATTTTAAGCTGTTTTAATCAGTTATAAAAATGAAAACTAATAATTTTCCCCGGAAAATCAAATTTCACACAAAAGTAGAGTTCATCAATCATCAGTTACACTCAATGTGTCCACCATGATATTCTTGGATCATTTGGAGGCGATCGATCTACTGTTCATCGAATTATGCGAAAGACGTTTCAATACCAAAAGTACCGAATATCGATCCGCCATCAGCTACAACCAGATGACTTCGAAAAACGAAGACACTTTGCGGAATGGTTCATTAATAATCAGGAGACATGCTTTGGACGGACGAGACGCATTTTCACCTTGATGGACCGGTCTACACGAGAAATGCCTACGCATGGAGTCCCAGCAATCCCCACTATGATGCAGAAAGGACAATTCAATCTCCCAAATTCTGCGTTTAAGTTGGATTCAGTGGTTAAGTTATGATTTCTCCATGCTTCTTTGAATCCGGTGGAATCGTCGGCGATAGATACCCACACGTGCTGGTGACTTACGTGATTGCAGTCTTGAAGGCTCACAGATGTTCGATGAGCAAGCTCAAACATGACGGTGCTCCGCCCCACATCAAAAGCAACGGAAAGAAGTTTCTGGAGACCACCTTCACCACAGATAGCGTAATCATTCACTTTTTCTCAACTTCTGGCCTCCGCGGTCTCCAGACTTGACACCAGTTGACACTTGGTATTGGTTTATGCCCCAGGACAACCATTGACAGCAGCCAACCTGAAACCCAGAATCATTCGTGCGGCGGAGACCATCTCAACAGATGGTGTACAGCAGGCACTTGGATCACTTATCGATTGCCTGCAAATGATCCAAGAATATCATGGTGGACACATTGAGTGACTGTGAGTGCAACTGATGATTCATGGACTCTACGTTTGCGCAAAATGTGACATTCTGCATGTAGGAAAAAATAGTTAGTTTTCATTTTTATGATTGATTAAAAAAGCCTGAAATTTATTGTAGTGCAGAACCGAATAAGAACTCGAATGAAGACAAAAATAGTATTGAACAAACCACATGATGTGCAGTGTCTACTGTGAAACTTTCAGACTAATCGGCAAGATAGGAGAGTTTTAAAGTTTTTAGCGACTTTTGGAACACGCTGCATATATACATGCCATCGCGTCCTACCACTCCTAAAAAGTAGCAAATCTTGGCAGTGATAATAAAAGGAAAAATTGAAGTACTGCACTTCATAAAACTGCAATAAGAACAATTTGTCTAGTATGAGCTTCTTACTTACACATTTCAAATCTGATTTTACATCTCCATTACTCATATCAACTGCATTGATGGACTATTCAGCTACATGTAGGCCACATGTAAATCAATTTCAAATAAGAACAATATATTATATAATTCTGATTTTTAGATTTATTCAAAAACATAATTTTGTGGCATTCATATATGGCATAAAAGCAGGCAAACGCTCATGCAAATGAATTGTACATATGCACTTCTATCACACAGTAGGGCGGAAACACGATTAGGATAAAAAAAATTGTCCATCTACATATTATGCACCAATCGAGAGCTGAGATCATGAGGAATTCGAATATGTAAGTTAAAAAATCGAATCTCAATTTCCTTTTTGTACAGAGAGAAAAATTCAAAATGGCCGCCAAAATACTATATTTTGATACCTATATGTTAAACAGGAAATGATAATCTGTCAACGTATTTGGCAATTAGAGACCATTTGCATAGTCCGTATTATGCAGTGGATACACGAAAATAAATTCAGACAGCAGAAACAATGATTTCGCTTTTTTAATAGTAGTATGTGACGAGTATTAAACTATAATGTAATTATGTGATGTAAAAATCACTAAAAGTCGTTATCCGAACATGCATGTTTTATTTCATTGTTCTATAAATCCACTAATGGTGAATTTGTGATATTTATTCTCTAAGGCCTATAAGTAAATTTTGCAGTTGTATGTAGTGGTATAAACACCCAGTATACGTAATTTTCCTATCACATGGCTGAATGTATATTTAGCCTTTGTCTTAGCAAATATTTACATGTACCGATGTATACATGTGGTATTGATAACTTAATGTAATATTGATAGGAGGAATACTTACTTTCCTAAAGTGTATTGACTTCCAGTTATTCCTTGCATGCATGTACAAATACATAAATGCACATATAAATGTACTTAGACATGCGAATTAATATTATTTAAAGAAACGTTGCAAAAAAAGCAAATTGCAATTCATCTTGGTTGACTGAATATAATATTTTGAAGTTTACATTTGCTTAGATAATGAAATTGATTGCGGCTTGCCTTTTCGCAACGCTTGTTTAAATGATGATATGATGCCCAATTTCATCAATATGTTAATGATATACATCTACATGTATATATGAAAATAGACACAGTTTCTTCGGCGGCTAACAATATAGGCACAGTCGTTTATCCTATTTCCTTATGTTGACGTCCTATCATATTGCCGATTGTGTACATGTAGGCTCCACATTACTAATCATGACATTTAGACACCATCAACCAAGAATGTATGTATATATGTAGCTGCACTGCCTGTGTGCGTGCCTGTTGCTGTAGCAACAAAAAGTAAATGAATACGTAAAACGTAGAATCAAATAGCAGATGATGATTAATGAAAACAGCAGTTGCCGATCAGTTCTTGGATAGAAGATTGATTGATCTCTTTGCGGCAGGATTGCATACAGAACTCGATGCATGTATTAAGGTGCGTGCGCCCGCGGATTTTCATTATTGATTCGATGATTAGGAACGGCATCGCAGATAACTTGCAGAATGATCATTTCTTCGTGCGCGCGCTATCATGCCTCGTGAACGTCGATCTCATGAAAGCAGCCGGCTTGAAGTATGTCTCCTTTGTTTCGGTAAGACCAAAACCATGCGCCTCATAACTTCAAATATGCAACGCACTATCGAGAAATACTTTCTCCATGGGTACGACCCATCTGATGTACGTCTTCATAAAGCATTATGCAACACATGTAGGTTGGTAGTTGGTGAATACGACAAGGACATATTCACCCGTTCAATAAGTCTGTTTGACCATTCGAAGCTTGCGGAATTACCTCCACCTATGTCAACACGATCAAATTCTGAGTGCTCATGTCTTCTGTGTAAGACCGCAGGTATGAAGGGATGGACTGAGTCGAAGGTGGGAAGACCATCGGCTGAACCATATCCGAATTCAACATTGAAGATTTGTGGCAAGTGTCTTACACATTTAGGAAAGGCCTTCCTCATCAGTGCTCCAAGACCACTAGATTTGATAATCTGAAGCAACTGTCGTCTAAAGGCAAAACGTCTGAGCAGCTTGCAGCCTCTGTGCTGAAGTCAAAAGCAATGCAGTCTCCCACAAATTCAGTAAGTCTTTCAACACTTGTAGGTCAACCATTGAAAATTGAAGTTTCTCCAACGTCCACGTTGAGATCTCCACTCCGTAGACTAGATGTAAATGATCTTTCGAATATTCAGTCCGATCTGAATTTGAGTTCCAATGCAACACTGAAGCTAGCTGGTGTCATTCGATCTACTTCAGGTAGTAGGAAGAGTGTTGAATCAAATGCTAAAACCAAACTGATTGAGTTAAATCACTCGCTTGATTCGTTCTTTGCAGTTTCATGTGAAAGCTTTTTTAGTAAGTCTGCTGATGATCGCAAGATGTTGACAGACCGTTTGTGCGTTGCACCAATTTGGATGGCTTGATTCGAGAAATTATCGAGCACCGTCATTATGGATCGGCAGCGGGGTTACTTTTCAAATTGGGAGTTGATGGTGGAGGTGGTTTTTTTAAGATTTGTCTATCTGTTTGCTCGAATGCCTCCAGGAGAGAAAACAGCGTTAAAGGCATTTTCCTTATAGGTATTATCCCAAACATTCAAGAAAATTACTCTAATCTTTTAAAGATTTGGTATCTGATTCGCTTGGTAGGTCCAGACTCCGTTTCCTCATTGACATCGAAGGTTATTGCTACAGATTTGAAATTAGCAAATCTCTTACTCGGTCTGATGTCTCACGGCTCTTCACACCCGTGCACTTGGTGTGACTCAAGCAAATCTTCTCTGAGATTTAAGGGCAATCTTCGAACGCTTGGAAGCTTGAATGATGCTTTCTGGCGATGGTATGACGAGACTGATTAGGACAAGTCCAAAGCAAAACATTTCGGGAATGTTATACATTGTCCAATTCTGAGAGGCGAATCATCAGAACGAGTGATTGATCTTCTTCCTCCTCCTGAGTTACACCTTCTCATAGGACCTTTCAACAAAATGTTTAAAGAATTAGAAAAAGAGTGGCCAGAAGCCATGACTTGGCCACGCACATGCTTTGTTGAGAGAAAAGCCATACATGGAGGCTTGTTCAACGGAAACTCGTGCAAGAAGTTGCTATCCAAAATCGATGCACTACGATCCATGTGCCCGTTGCAAGGCTTAAAATATGTCGAGGCCTTTGAAAAATTTCGTAAAGTTGTGGACGCCTGCTACGGCCATGATCTCGATCCAGATTTCCGAATGATTATCCGTGACTTTGAGAAAAGTTACCTCTCTCTCTCTGTATTTCGATCACTCCAAAGGTCCACACAGTCTTTCACCATATTTACAGATTTTTGTGATTCTGTGCACACTGGACTCGGACGATGCAGCGAGCAGGCTGTTGAGGCAGTTCATGCTGACTTTAAAATCTACTTGGGCCAAATACAAGGTCCATGAAGTGAACCCGCGTTATCCGGAGCAGTTGTTGAAGGCAGTTAACGATTACAACGCAAAGCATTTGCGAATCTTCTGATTTTGTGTTATTTTTTTTCTTTTTTTCAATGGAATATTGAATAATGATTTGAGCAACGTTTGTTTTTCGTGAATGAATTGTAAAGCGCGTAGAAAACAGCTACTACAAGCTGTAGAGCGAATTTTGGGTTGATGTATGAAAAACGTATTCCATAATTTCATATTGGTGCATTTTATAAAAGAAACAAAATTGGATAGTAATTTTGGTGATTTTTACATCACATAATTACATTATAGTTTAATACTCGTCACATACTACTATCAAAAAAGCGTGATCATTGTTTCTGCTGTCTGAATTTATTTTCGTGTATCCACTGCATAATACGGACTATGCAAATGGTCTCTAATTGCCAAATACGTAGACAGATTATCATTTCCTGTTTAACATATAGGTATCAAAATATAGTATTTTGGCGGCCATTTTGAATTTTTCTCTCTGTACAAAAAGGAAATTGAGATTCGATTTTTTAACTTACATATTCGAATTCCTCATGATCTCAGCTCTCGATTGGTGTATAATATGTAGATGGACAATTTTTTTTATCCTAATCGTGTTTCCGCCCTACTGTGTGATAGAAGTGCATATGTACAATTCATTTGCATGAGCGTTTGCCTGCTTTTATGCCATATATGAATGCCACAAAATTATGTTTTTGAATAAATCTAAAAATCAGAATTATATAATATATTGTTCTTATTTGAAATTGATTTACATGTGGCCTACATGTAGCTGAATAGTCCATCAATGCAGTTGATATGAGTAATGGAGATGTAAAATCAGATTTGAAATGTGTAAGTAAGAAGCTCATACTAGACAAATTGTTCTTATTGCAGTTTTATGAAGCAACGGAAAGAAGTTTCTGGAGACCACCTTCACCACAGATAGCGTAATCATTCACTTTTTCTCAACTTCTGGCCTCCGCGGTCTCCAGACTTGACACCAGTTGACACTTGGTATTGGTTTATGCCCCATGACAACCATTGACAGCAGCCAACCTGAAACCCAGAATCATTCGTGCGGCGGAGACCATCTCAACAGATGGTGTACAGCAGGCACTTGGATCACTTATCGATTGCCTGCAAATGATCCAAGAATATCATGGTGGACACATTGAGTGACTGTGAGTGCAACTGATGATTCATGGACTCTACGTTTGCGCAAAATGTGACATTCTGCATTTAGGAAAAAATAGTTAGTTTTCATTTTTATGATTGATTAAAAAAGCCTGAAATTTATTGTAGTGCAGAACCGAATAAGAACTCGAATGAAGACAAAAATAGTATTGAACAAACCACATGATGTGCAGTGTCTACTGTGAAACTTTCAGACTAATCGGCAAGATAGGAGAGTTTCAAAGTTTTTAGAGACTTTTGGAACACGCTGCATATATACATGCCATCGCGTCCTACCACTCCTAAAAAGTAGCAAATCTTGGCAGTGATAATAAAAGGAAAAATTGAAGTACTGCACTTCATAAAACTGCAATAAGAACAATTTGTCTAGTATGAGCTTCTTACTTACACATTTCAAATCTGATTTTACATCTCCATTACTCATATCAACTGCATTGATGGACTATTCAGCTACATGTAGGCCACATGTAAATCAATTTCAAATAAGAACAATATATTATATAATTCTGATTTTTAGATTTATTCAAAAACATAATTTTGTGGCATTCATATATGGCATAAAAGCAGGCAAACGCTCATGCAAATGAATTGTACATATGCACTTCTATCACACAGTAGGGCGGAAACACGATTAGGATAAAAAAAATTGTCCATCTACATATTATACACCAATCGAGAGCTGAGATCATGAGGAATTCGAATATGTAAGTTAAAAAATCGAATCTCAATTTCCTTTTTGTACAGAGAGAAAAATTCAAAATGGCCGCCAAAATACTATATTTTGATACCTATATGTTAAACAGGAAATGATAATCTGTCTACGTATTTGGCAATTAGAGACCATTTGCATAGTCCGTATTATGCAGTGGATACACGAAAATAAATTCAGACAGCAGAAACAATGATCACGCTTTTTTGATAGTAGTATGTGACGAGTATTAAACTATAATGTAATTATGTGATGTAAAAATCACCAAAAATTACTATCCAATTTTGTTTCTTTTATAAATGCACCAATATGAAATTATGGAATACGTTTTTCATACATCAACCCAAAATTTCGCTCTACAGCTTGTAGTAGCTGTTTTCTACGCGCTTTACAATTCATTCACGAAAAACAAACGTTGCTCAAATCATTATTCAATATTCCATTGAAAAAAAGAAAAAAATAACACAAAATCAGAAGATTCGCAAATGCTTTGCGTTGTAATCGTTAACTGCCTTCAACAACTGCTCCGGATAACGCGGGTTCACTTCATGGACCTTGTATTTGGCCCAAGTAGATTTAAAGTCAGCATGAACTGCCTCAACAGCCTGCTCGCTGCATCGTCCGAGTCCAGTGTGCACAGAATCACAAAAATCTGTAATATGGTGAAAGACTGTGTGGACCTTTGGAGTGATCGAAATACAGAGAGAGAGAGGTAACTTTTCTCAAAGTCACGGATAATCATTCGGAAATCTGGATCGAGATCATGGCCGTAGCAGGCGTCCACAACTTTACGAAATTTTTCAAAGGCCTCGACATATTTCAAGCCTTGCAACGGGCACATGGATCGTAGTGCATCGATTTTGGATAGCAACTTCTTGCACGAGTTTCCGTTGAACAAGCCTCCATGTATGGCTTTTCTCTCAACAAAGCATGTGCGTGGCCAAGTCATGGCTTCTGGCCACTCTTTTTCTAATTCTTTAAACATTTTGTTGAAAGGTCCTATGAGAAGGTGTAACTCAGGAGGAGGAAGAAGATCAATCACTCGTTCTGATGATTCGCCTCTCAGAATTGGACAATGTATAACATTCCCGAAATGTTTTGCTTTGGACTTGTCCTAATCAGTCTCGTCATACCATCGCCAGAAAGCATCATTCAAGCTTCCAAGCGTTCGAAGATTGCCCTTAAATCTCAGAGAAGATTTGCTTGAGTCACACCAAGTGCACGGGTGTGAAGATCCGTGAGACATCAGACCGAGTAAGAGATTTGCTAATTTCAAATCTGTAGCAATAACCTTCGATGTCAATGAGAAAACGGAGTCTGGACCTACCAAGCGAATCAGATACCAAATCTTTAAAAGATTAGAGTAATTTTCTTGAATGTTTGGGATAATACCTATAAGGAAAATGCCTTTAACGCTGTTTTCTCTCCTGGAGGCATTCGAGCAAACAGATAGACAAATCTTAAAAAAACCACCTCCACCATCAACTCCCAATTTGAAAAGTAACCCCGCTGCCGATCCATAATGACGGTGCTCGATAATTTCTCGAATCAAGCCATCCAAATTGGTGCAACGCACAAACGGTCTGTCAACATCTTGCGATCATCAGCAGACTTACTAAAAAAGCTTTCACATGAAACTGCAAAGAACGAATCAAGCGAGTGATTTAACTCAATCAGTTTGGTTTTAGCATTTGATTCAACACTCTTCCTACTACCTGAAGTAGATCGAATGACACCAGCTAGCTTCAGTGTTGCATTGGAACTCAAATTCAGATCGGACTGAATATTCGAAAGATCATTTACATCTAGTCTACGGAGTGGAGATCTCAACGTGGACGTTGGAGAAACTTCAATTTTCAATGGTTGACCTACAAGTGTCGAAAGACTTACTGAATTTGTGGGAGACTGCATTGCTTTTGACTTCAGCACAGAGGCTGCAAGCTGCTCAGACGTTTTGCCTTTAGACGACAGTTGCTTCAGATTATCAAATCTAGTGGTCTTGGAGCACTGATGAGGAAGGCCTTTCCCTAAATGTGTAAGACACTTGCCACAAATCTCAATGTTGAATTCGGATATGGTTCAGCCGATGGTCTTCCCACCTTCGACTCAGTCCATCCCTTCATACCTGCGGTCTTACACAGAAGACATGAGCACTCAGAATTTGATCGTGTTGACATAGGTGGAGGTAATTCCGCAAGCTTCGAATGGTCAAACAGACTTATTGAACGGGTGAATATGTCCTTGTCGTATTCACCAACTACCAACCTACATGTGTTGCATAATGCTTTATGAAGACGTACATCAGATGGGTCGTACCCATGGAGAAAGTATTTCTCGATAGTGCGTTGCATATTTGAAGTTATGAGGCGCATGGTTTTGGTCTTACCGAAACAAAGGAGACATACTTCAAGCCGGCTGCTTTCATGAGATCGACGTTCACGAGGCATGATAGCGCGCGCACGAAGAAATGATCATTCTGCAAGTTATCTGCGATGCCGTTCCTAATCATCGAATCAATAATGAAAATCCGCGGGCGCACGCACCTTAATACATGCATCGAGTTCTGTATGCAATCCTGCCGCAAAGAGATCAATCAATCTTCTATCCAAGAACTGATCGGCAACTGCTGTTTTCATTAATCATCATCTGCTATTTGATTCTGCGTTTTACGTATTCATTTACTTTTTGTTGTTACAGCAACAGGCACGCACACAGGCAGTGCAGCTACATGGTGTCTAAATGTCATGATTAGTAATGTGGAGCCTACATGTACACAATCGGCAATATGATAGGACGTCAACATAAGGAAATAGGATAAACGACTGTGCCTATATTGTTAGCTGCCGAAGAAACTGTGTCTATTTTCATATATACATGTAGATGTATATCATTAACATATTGATGAAATTGGGCATCATATCATCATTTAAACAAGCGTTGCGAAAAGGCAAGCCGCAATCAATTTCATTATCTAAGCAAATGTAAACTTCAAAATATTATATTCAGTCAACCAAGATGAATTGCAATTTGCTTTTTTTTGCAACGTTTCTTTAAATAATATTAATTCGCATGTCTAAGTACATTTATATGTGCATTTATGTATTTGTACATGCATGCAAGGAATAACTGGAAGTCAATACACTTTAGGAAAGTAAGTATTCCTCCTATCAATATTACATTAAGTTATCAATACCACATGTATACATCGGTACATGTAAATATTTGCTAAGACAAAGGCTAAATATACATTCAGCCATGTGATAGGAAAATTACGTATACTGGGTGTTTATACCACTACATACAACTGCAAAATTTACTTATAGGCCTTAGAGAATAAATAATGAAATAAAACATGCATGTTCGGATAACGACTTTTAGTGATTTTTACATCACATAATTACATTATAGTTTAATACTCGTCACATACTACTATTAAAAAAGCGAAATCATTGTTTCTGCTGTCTGAATTTATTTTCGTGTATCCACTGCATAATACGGACTATACAAATGGTCTCTAATTGCCAAATACGTAGACAGATTATCATTTCCTGTTTAACATATAGGTATCAAAATATAGTATTTTGGCGGCCATTTTGAATTTTTCTCTCTGTACAAAAAGGAAATTGAGATTCGATTTTTTAACTGACATATTCGAATTCCTCATGATCTCAGCTCTCGATTGGTGTATAATATGTAGATGGACAATTTTTTTTTATCCTAATCGTGTTTCCGCCCTACTGTGATCAGTGATTGTTCTCTTTAGTAAGCCTACTTTGCTCTGTAAAACCTATTTTGTCTTTCTGTGTATGCACAGTGGTTCATGTCGTCATGAAATAAGTCACCAAGTGTGGGGTCTTAGAAGCCCTTGACGCACAATCCCATACTGAATTTCTAGCATTTGTTTCGTGAAAGACCTTGACATAGCTCCACGTCGCAGCAGCTACTTAGGTAGGCCTGTGGGTGTGATCCAATGGCATTTAGGCCTACTATCGCTGCGTATTGCCACTGACAAATTCTGACGTCCGGCTTCACCCATTCGAGCATTTCTTTTTTGGAGTTAATAATCGCATTTCTTCATCTAGATCATGATCGATGACTTCAATGTAAGCCATACGTTGTCATCCTGAAATAGACGAGGATCACTGAAACTAGTTTTTGCGGGCACTGTGAAACTTTCAAAATCATACTTTCCCTGCATCACAACAGACGAAAACTATCAAACGTGTCTTGAAAAAATTGACATGCTGATTTACACTAAGAATAGAAACGGCTCAACAATATCAGCTACGAAGCCTTGAAGGAGGAAATAGTGGTGCAAGTGTGGTCCATTGTGTTCATTGTCTTCAAACCATGAGTTCGATGATCTCACAGCGTTCGCTTCCTGTGGCCTTGAAAACCATATGCATGCTGCAAAGTAATGACAGAGCCAAACAGATTGGTAGCTTACAATATTGTTGTCAAACAATTGAAGCTATAGGACATTCGATAGACATATTCACATTTGCCTAATGCAGAATTAGGCCTACTTGACCTGTCATCGTCAAGCCCGATTTCATCGTCTTTACAACTGTCTCTGCACTGATTCAACAATGTCATAATGGGTCTATATCACAAGATCATCGTCCCCATTGTTAATTGGATCATACAGCGCATGAATCGCTGAGGCTTTTGATCTGAAAGATATGTTTATTCTGACTTTCACAGCAGCGGATTACGCGATGGCATATATATATATATATATATATATATATATATATATATATATATATATATATATATAATTTCGAGGAATTGAATCAATTTCCGTCAAAGTGCTCAAGTGTGAAAGGAGCAACGTATACCCAAAGTTAGGAGGAAAAACTCAGAACTCGGTACTCAGAGTTTCATGTTAACACAATCATCAGCCAACTCAACAAGCGGAATGAACTTGTCTCCAAATGCAGGCACCGAAATAAGTATTTGCTATCAAGACATTAACTTTCTTTGTGTCCTGCTTTGCAAAGGTCACGATAAACACCGAATGCATATTCTTCTATTGTAACTGTGCATATTTCTTTAAATTGCTAAGGTCACGGTTACTCCGATTACATATTTACTTCAATATTTTAACTTTGTAAAATTCGTTCCTTAGCTTTGGGTGATGATTGTGTTAACATGAAACTCTGAGTACCGAGTTCTGAGTTTTTCCTCCTAACTTTGGGTATATATATATATATATATATATATATATATATATATATATATATATATATATATATATATATATATTATATATATATATATATATATATATATATAATAAATTAAATCCCACAGGTCATCAAGAAAAAAGCTTTGGTTTGTTTCAGCGCCCGACCGGTTTCACTTGGTCACCTCCAAGCTTTTCAAGGGCTATACTTATAATGAATTCAAATAATCATAACATAGGCTACACATACATAGTAAGTGAAGTACATAAATGTCATGGATGAAAATAAAATTGAAAATGCCACAGACATCGTCAAGTGTAGGTGAAAATCATTGGTCACGATTAAGTGAAGGTCTTATAACACTAATACACCATTTTTCTTTATTCTCCCTATAAGCTCGATCACAGTTAGGAGGCAGCTTTAATATTGGGATTATGGTGAAGAGAGGATCACTCTGTGAGCATGAAGAGATGTGCTTGCTTACAAATAGCACCCTATAGTCTCTGTCCTTCACTTGTTGCCTGTGAACTCGAGTCCTGGATCTCAATGTGTCACCCGTCTGGCCAACATATAGGGCGTGGCAACCTCTACATTGAAGCACGTAGATCAAGTCCTTTGAGTTACAGTTCATGTTGTGTTTAATCCAGAAAGTTTTCACTTCGTTGTTGCGTTTATAGTTGAAAGTTGTTCCTGTTATAATAGAATTACAGCATTGACAACGTGAATCTCCGCATTTTGCTACACCTTTCAGTATTGTACGATTATTGTTTGATAGAATTCGTAAAAGAGATGGAGGCTGACGATAAGACATTATTTTCTTATAATCTTCTTTTCTTAAAGTCTACTACGTCTCCAAAGTTTTCATTCCAAACAATGAATACATCATCTAAATAGACTTTCACTTTCATCGTAGTAGACTTTCACTCATATCTTAATGGACTGAATAACAAAATTAAATTCACTATTGAAATTGGAAAAGAAAAGTTGAACTTTTTGGATGTCTTGATTTATCGAAATGGTCAACAAATTGAAACAGATATTTATTCAAAACCTACCTCACGCATATGTATCGTTTCATTCATGCCATCCAAGACACGTAATACGGAATGTGCCCTATGCTTTGGCTAATCGAATCAACAGGATCGTCTCAAGTCAGACTGTGAAGGAGGTCAGATTGAAGGAAATGAAAAATCGGTTGAAAGAGTTGGATTATCCCTACAAATTAATTAATGACGCAATTCGTAAATCAAAATCCCCGAATACAACTTCTCTAAAATGTAACGACGAATCAAAAATTATATCGTATATCCAAACATACAATCCAAATAATCCTAGTTTTTACAGGAATGTGATAACTCCTTCGTTTTCCAGTTTGAAGCTCACTGATACATTCAGGGATTATAAGAAAATAATGTCTTATCGTCAGCCTCCATCTCTTTTACGAATTCTATCAAACAATAATCGTACAATACTGAAAGGTGTAGCAAAATGCGGAGATTCACGTTGTCAATGCTGTAATTCTATTATAAACAGGAACAACTTTCAACTATAAACGCAACAACGAAGTGAAAACTTTCTGGATTAAACACAACATGGACTGTAACTCAAAGGACTTGATCTACGTGCTTCAATGTAGAGGTTGCCACGCCCTATATGTTGGCCAGACGGGTGACACATTGAGATCCAGGACTCGAGTTCACAGGCAACAAGTGAAGGACAGAGACTATAGGGTGCTATTTGTAAGCAAGCACATCTCTTCATGCTCACAGAGTGATCCTCTCTTCACCATAATCCCAATATTAAAGCTGCCTCCTAACTGTGATCGAGCTAATAGGGAGAATAAAGAAAAATGGTGTATTAGTGTTATAAGACCTTCACTTAATCGTGACCAATGATTTTCACCTACACTTGACGATGTCTGTGGCATTTTCAATTTTATTTTCATCCATGACATTTATGTACTTCACTTACTATGTATGTGTAGCCTATGTTATGATTATTTGAATTCATTATAAGTATAGCCCTTGAAAAGCTTGGAGGTGACCAAGTGAAACCGGTCGGGCGCTGAAACAAACCAAAGCTTTTTTCTTGATGACCTGTGGGATTTAATTTATTCTATATATATATATATATATATATATATATATATATATATATATATATATATATTCCACTGCTTATTTCCGCATTGCCACTAAACTAAGTCAAATTTGAACATCAGACTGGTACGAGTAGCCCAAGAAAATACGCAAAATGAAACATATATGGACGCAAAAAGTTTTTGAAAGTTCAAAATTGAATATTTTTCTTAACTTACCAAAATGAAGAATTTCTTGCCGCCATTTTGAAAAACTATTTGAATTTCCGCCAAGTGGAGGAAGATAAAAAGGTAACTTCACATCACAAATCTTGAAAATCGTTCTAAGGTATGCTCTGTCAAACGAAATAATCCGAGAAACGAGTTTTCAATCTTAAATGAAGGGTAAATGGATAAATGCCACCGTGTTTAATTGTTTAATCGGTTAATGACAATTACATTAGCTTTAAGGTGAGAATGTATGTGTGTGTTGTTCGTCAAACGTTTTTCTCCCGATAGTTGTGTTTTCAGCTGAAACAAAATCATAAGGAAGTCAGCGATCTCCTTTCAAATCCAGATTGTTGATTCACAGTAGGCTACGTACTGAGAGCAGATGAAGGCCAACAGATTCATAGTAGTCTATAACGACTACCTACAACGATGACACACTTGCATTCGTTTCAACTACACTACCAAATATCAGTCTTTTCCTTGCAAAGTGGCTAAATTCAGACTCATATAATTCTTCAAGCCGGGATCGGAGCCCTGGTGTTTTCTGTCGATTCCGCCTCTGACTTGTTACCACGGCTACCAGCTGCAAAACCCGACCTAAAAGACATTTTTGGGACTTTGTTTCCGTCTGATTTCGATATAAAGAATATTGAACTAAAATTCGAATATTGGTTTTGGAATATTCAAAATTTACTGAGTCGGCCGAAGTTTTAGCCAAAAATAGAGGTTTCATGGAACCATATATCGCAATGATTATTATTTCAAAAAGAATTTTAGAAGCGACGATTTTGAATTAATGGAACACGAGACTAAAACGATGTAGTTCCGAAAAATATGAAATGGATAGTTCATTTCCCGTCTAAAGTTGGTGATTTCGGATAAAAAAGAACAATATTGTGAATGCCGTCATTGTAGAAACGACATTTTCCAATGATTCATTAATACGTCAGCTAACTTTTGTGCATGGGCAAATTGTAGAGGATCATTGATTTCAGTGTAAATGTAATGTAACCAGCACAATATCTATAATTAAATTGTGCCATGTCTTTCTCCGTGACCAAGATGGATTTCAAAAATCTATACATAATACTGAGGGCAGACAGCAATTACGAATTCCGATGAAAATAATTCTTGCAGAACTTTACATGATGAATAAGTGAATTTTACCAAACAGTTGCATTACTTACATTATTTGAAGCATATTCGGGGAATATTTTGAGTTTCTCGTTGAAATTGCTTTCATTGATGTATGCAATCCTTTTGTACTTGTCAGAAAGCAGTTCAGTCTGACTATTTGAAGTGAAAGGTTCAATTCCAAGCCAAACGCTGATTTCATGCAAATCTTGAGGTTCTCCTGCAATGAAAAATTGGTGAATGAAAATCGTCGAAGAATTCTAAGAATTAAAAAGCTTTCCCCGAAACGTCATGTTTCGTCTTCAACAAATAATGATTGGCACGTGAACTGTAAATTCTTTGCAAAATATCTCTGACTTTGAATCACTGAATTGAAAAAACCTGACATCTCTGTCCAGCATCAATATGTCACGCTTTCTTGTGTGATGACTGTAACGAAACATGGATTTGTGGTTGAACTTGGTTGTAAAGATTATGTCAAGAGAGCCAATTTGCTCTTGGATCAGTTCTCCCCCCCTCATGCACGTATTCACGTCAACAATACACAACATTCGCTAAATAACGCAATGGTCTTGTCCAATAACTTAACTTTAAGTCTCGTCGAAACGTAAATACATAATCTTACAAATCTTACAATATCTTACATAATACAAATATCTTCAGCTGAGTGCATGGGGCTCGCTTTACGATGCTTGAAATTGCTGATAATAGCTTAGGACTCACCAGCAGCGTTCCAAATGGTAACAAACTTGATGCGATAAGTTGCTTCAAAGTCAATTGTAATTGCCAGAACTTTGTCATTGGTTGGATCATCAACTTGAGATTTCACACATTTGCTGCTTGCAATCATTCCATCATTGATGTTTTCGGCTGTCCCCACGACGAGATCGGACACCGTAGCTGGCTTGTCCCGTGACAAATCGTTCGGATGAGCAGCTGGTGGAGTCAGTGGCAGGGAGGTTGTTGTTGTTGTTGTTGCTGTTGTCGGAGGGATGGTTGTATTTCCCTCTGAAATGAAATGATATCTCTCATAAAGTTCTGTGAAATGTAAGACTGCATTGATGTCAGTCTTGTTGAAAGCTCTTTCAGTGCTCTTTCAGGTCATAAAACATAATCTTTGCCTACAACATGCTCTTCAACATTCTGACAAATTTCAATGTGACCGGCCAAGTAGAGGATCTATTTCTATACTGTGAAGATGTGAAACTACATGTGTTGCTTCTTGTGTTGTTTTTCAAAACATAGAAAAATATCGCTTGCTACGAAATTATTAACATCAATGCAAAAAACACTCGAATTCATCATTTTCCTTGCAAAAAACAATGTTTGCACTCAAAGAGAATCAATCAGACTATAGGATCGAATTGTAATTTTGCTTGCCATAAAATCAAATTATCAAACAAAATTACTTCACCATTTCAATTTTAATTTCTTATTTCAGATTAAAACATGACAGGATTACTTTTTTGAGAATGAATGGAAGTCATTGAAATGTTCTCGAATGCATTGATGATCTATCTGTGTTAATATAAGATGATGTTCAATGTCCAAAGATATCCTTCAAAGTGACGCTTGGGAGAAGGAAATATCTATGAATAGAACGCAGCATGTGATGCAAACTTGACTATCAATTTGAATAGCCTAGATAATTCACACAAACCTTTCACACTGTCTTTACTCCTTTTCTCTACATGTTGATCGAGTTACCATAAATATTTGAATTTCAAAATTCAAGCAGCCACTTTTCTTTTTAAGTCCGCATTTTGTCTAAAATAGTCATCAGTATTTCATGAAAATTACAATAGAATCTAGTTTAAACATGCTCTGTCTGGCGATATTGTCGATTTTGCATTTCAAACTGTTCTTGTTACTAGAAACAGTATTTTAAAATTCAAGCAATTTTTTTAATTTGGCAATTGTAAATAAAAATTACCATGCATCAAATCAGTAAGATTTATAGCTATAATTGATTAATATATATATTAATATATATATTAATGATTACATTAATTACTAATATTAATTAATTATATTAATCATATTATATTATAATACATTAATTATATAATTTAATAAAGATTTATAGGTACTGTTTAATACCTCAAATTCGGTAGTTTTGAATCCTGATGGATGCTTAAATATCCACAGGACTTAAAATTATGCTTGCTTGAGGTTCGATCGGCATTTGTATTATTCCTAATTGATTGCAAAATATCGTGAAAATTGTTGCTTATCTGAATGCGTTTATAGATTGATGTCTGTGTGCCTTTTTGGCAGTAGGAAATTGATGTCTGCAGGTCTTTTTTGCAGTAGACAATTAATGGTTGAAAGACGTTTTTGGCAGTAGACAATGCGCGATAATTCTACTGCCAAATTTATGGGATTTCCATAGAAAATGATCACTCGAGGAGTACACGAATCGACATCCTCGTCTTCTAAATCAACATTTTGTTCCGCAATGCTTGATCCAGAATCAACCTTCTTTCCTCGTTTGATCTTATGAGCTTTCTCAGTTCCCCATCCATTTTCCTTTAGCAAATCGTCAACAGCATCATCGGGAACATCGCGGTTTTAGCCAAGCATTTCGCTTCGATTTAGCAAGAAAAACTCGTTACCGAAAAGGAGAATCTGAAACGTTATTGAGTGCCAAATTCTGCATTGAGGCCTATCTAGAATACTCCGCCAAGCACTTTCCATTGGACGAAATAACCCGACATCTAATGGCTGGGTCAAATGAGTTGAATTGGGTGGCAATGAGAAAAGTCAATGTTGTTAACTCTTGCCAATTTAGCCGTTTTCGGGGTTAAAGTGCAAAGCAAAGTTATCGCCTATCAAAATCTTTATTCCATCGACGAGAAAGTATTTTTGAACCATCTTCCAAGTGTTCTACAGTCTAACCAACCTGTTGGCGTAGCATCATGGTGTCCCAGAAGGACCAATTGTCTTGGTGGTGGTTCTGGGACCAGCTCTATTGTGATTGTGCTATCCTATTCTACTCTATTCTGATTGGCTGTGATACAAGCCAATTATGTGTTACTTCTGCTTAGTTGTTAAAATTCCTGGCGAAGTTGACCAATTGATGTGTATATTGGGCTTATTTATTAAATAAATTAAATTAATTATTATTATAAATTAAATAGAGTGGCGAAGTTACCCCACAATCAAATTGTTGAATACAGAATTTCAGACCTCAAAAGGAGACACTTGTGTACTTATTGTTATTCATTAACTTATCATGCGTTAAAGTACACATCTTGATGTTCATTTCCAGCAATAAAATACAGAACTTATCATTTTAGCTCTCAACAAATTGACATTAACGTAGAAAACTATGGCGAAGTTATCCCATTTAACGGTACTATACAATGAAGTGAAACATCATGTGATAAGTAAAACTGGAGGGAGATTTCTAAGTGAAAATTGCATTCAAGTCCATAGACTACCCTAAACGCAATGATTTATGATTTCATGTGCATTCATTCGTTGTGAGTCTTATGTGACAGACCTTTTTCCTAGAAGTTCACTGTGGTGAGCTTGTGAACATAAGCTTATTATTCGTCAATTTCACCTTGTTTCCCCGAGCATTTCAAACGTCAAATTCCATCGAGAATGAGATGGTTTTCGCTCATGACGACCTGTATTGCGTATTGCTCATAATGAACAGTATGACTATTGAAATGTTAGTCTCTAAAGGCAAGGTTACTTGCTTATGTTAAGGTGTTAACCAAGAATGCATTATAGCATATTAGTTATTCATCTCATAGAAAAATTAGACCGAAATTCTTACTGCCGCCAATTTGAGAGTCCAAAAGGTAGGCGAAACGGACGCTCGATAATTCTAATTTTGACTTTTAAATATTTATCTACAAAACTCTGAGAATTGTCGAGGAGTTTCACTTTCAAGTGATATCTTCCTGTAATTGGAGACATAAAATTAAAAGAAAGTTGTGTTCATTAAGCATATAATGGATTCGGTTTCAATTTACAATAGCATTTTCATCGTTACGGATGCTCGCGTAACGGACGCTCGATCTGTCCACTTCCTTATGTATGCTTGTAAATCAATCTTATGATCATTTCTTCAGAAGATTGTTAATACGTTAATGATGCATCTATGTTTTAATCAATTTCCCCTTGTAGTTTTTCACCAGGATTAAGCACCATTAATCTTTATTTTTCCATAATTTTCCCTCTATTTCTAACACTATCTATTATTGATTGACACCATTTATTAGTCCAATTAAGAATTCAAGCAGCCTTGTATATGATAAGTATTAAGAAGCATTCAGATGAGTACAAAACAATAGCGCTTGTCTCTATATAGGCCACATGCACACAGTTCGAAGTGTTTTAACTCATCATGTTGCATTGTCTATACTAAAGGCACTTGTTCTTTAGCTGATATACATTGAAGATGAAATCAAGAAATGTCCTGTCGACGTGCTTTGACAGAACGATCTCAATATTGGCTTGCTGCAATTTGAACACTGCATGGGATCCCCTTTCAACATGCCGCGCTTTAGAATTTGCTCTTGTATTGAACAGATCGCTCGATGAACATATCCTTACACCCCCAAGCCCAACAGTAAATCTTGGGTCTAATCTTGGGTAGCCCCCAAGAATAGACCCAAGATTAGCTACATCCCTAATGAAGTGGAACAACAATTTCCAGAACATGTTTGGAATTTTGATTGAGATCTAAAATTGCATGAAGATATTTTGAATCGTACCGTATTGTACATATTGCTATCCAATTAATATGTATCTAATGTTCATATTAATTGCTATTTATTACATGAATTTGTTATTGCGGAATTGAGGCCATATCAATATTCAGCTAAAAGTTTTGGTTATCGGCATTGGTTATCTCTGAGCTTAATATCATCGACCCTGTTTTCATCTACAGCCCAATAATTTCCTAATTAGAACAACATGCATTCCTTACAACATGTCTGATCGAGAAACGAAACACACATGACGTAGGCCTCGTATAAGATGAAAATAGCACAAATGTAGATATATCTATATTTTTACTAATCGAAAGAAGCAATTATCAAAGAATGTCACTGCATTGAATAATACTAATATCTTTCTATTTCTAATACATGTAGCTTAATAGTAGAATAAACAATATAGGCCGAAGTTTTTAACTTTCAAGGCAAGAGGTTATATGAAGCAAGTTATCTACGAATTATTGTAGGCTACCAGTTTAACAGCATAACAGGTATTGGTTTAATGCATTGCATTTTTTCATGTATTATTTGTTTTGTTTCACGCAAAATGATATACAAAATTCTGTCTAACACAATATGCATTACATCTAGCTTAATGGATTAAATTCACAAGGAAGCCATAGGAAATCAAAGCACAATATAAAAAGCTAGTTAGACAAACTATCAGACAGACATTTACGGTAGGTCTATATCAAAGCTGATGATAGCACAGTTTTATCCATAGAAGTGGATAGTAGTACACTAGAATGGAAATTTGATATCTTGCCTATGTAGAATGATGGCACATGGAAAAATCTATGGTTTGTAGATTAGATTCGATCTAAAACATTGTATCATAGTGAAACTATTTGCCAAGTTGGTTGTAGAAGTCTTGACACCTAATTACAGGATTTTCATGAAGAGAATTGCAAGTGAGATGACGGCATTGTTTCATGTGAATTAGCCTACTATTCCATGGATTAATATAGTGTGTCTATTTGTAGCAGTCACTGACAACAATTTTCCAATGTTTCAATATTGGAATGCGAATTAAACTTAGTTCACTAAGTCATAATTGAAAGTGGTCGGTGTGCTGTTTGTAAGAACATCTGAAGAATTCACAGATCGAAAGTCTAATTATTAGATAATCTCTTCTTCAAGCGGCTAAGAAACCTGGCGCTTTTCTGGAATAAGCACATTGAAAGTTTCTTCACCGACAATCATTTCTCAAATAAATGAAATGTCGCTGGAACTTTTCAATTAGTCATTGAATGACGTAGTAATCATGAATATTGTCGAAGCTGATATTCGAATGCATGAAATTTTGAAACCCTTTACAGTAAAATGAATACTCTAAGATTTCTTGGCCTCTGATTTCAAGCTGGAGTTATGCATGTTCTGTAAATTGACATTACAAGTTGCATAAGAGTCTGATTATACTATTGATAGATTATCGGAGCGATATTTCAAAATGATCAACGTACAGAACGTTTAAAAGGATTTCCTTCTTTGTCATCCTGTCGGCGCAGCATTTTGTAAATTCACTAATGCTTTTAAGTACATGGTCTTTGGACAAGGGCCAACAATCCAGATCGAGAATTGGCCTGATAAATATAAATGCAAATCAAAAACATGGAAACCAGATCGCACAAGTTTTTCATTTTGCCCCAACTAAGTTCCCCCGGCGTGTGCCATAATTTTCATGCAATTTCCATTCTAGGACTTTCTATGGTATTGTTAATTTCTATGTTTTTATCATTGAAAGACCAATTGTCTGGTTGAAGTAGGTTACATATTTACATGTACATACATGTAAGCTTACATGTAGATGACTTGCTATGACATGATGTGGTCATATACTTAGGCAGAATTTTTCCAAGAAAACCGCAAATGATCATTCATGGTCAATTTTTTTACTCTTGGGTTCTCACTCTTGAGGGTACTCAAGCTCTTGGGGTCCGAACCCCAAAATTCTTGGATACCCCCAAGACTACCCAAAACCCAAGAGTGAACCCAAGACTCAACCTTGATCTAAGATATAAAATGACGAATGGAACTGCCGATGTAACATTCATCACAATGTTCACAATTATATTTGTATACAAATTATGATTTCAATTCGTCATTTATCGTATCTTTCTTCGGAAAAATGAGATGCTTTCTCGGTTGTAGCAATAACTCTCACACGACGGTCTCAGGTAGAAATTCATTGATGTCTCTGATGTGGCGATTGAGATTGCTTTGTCTGTCAGCAATGAAAGGGAATCCGGCTTCTGATAGGACTCCAACTCCGGGTGGCAAGCATATAAAGCCTAGCTTAAAAAACTGGTAACCTACATTATAGATCATTATGGCTTACCTGAACCTACTTTTAGTGATCATTGTTGTGTCCAATATCAATCATTTTCGATGAAAGTTTATCAGATGTCGCTATAAGTTTGATGCATGCGACCCGCCTCCCACATCTTGTTGATGTGTGCTTCCAAAGATATTTAATTGTGCTTCATACGGGTTTTCTCCAGTCTCTACCAGGCAGGAAAATTCCCTATTCTTCTCCAAAAAATATGAATACACTTTCGATTTTAATATGCGCTTTGGAGGAGCCATCACACGCGATTAACGTGAGGGTAAGAGGGAATGTTCTCAAACAAACTAGTATTTCATTTTTGTCTCTGATGTGACCTTTGCAGGAGACCAGTGGCCCGTCCATATGGGCGCCTGGGGGCGCAGTCCTCCACAGAAATTTTCAGAACGTTGGCAAAGATAGTTATCAAGTTAAATAATAAGTCACATAATATGAAGACTCAGCGGTCAATGGCTCAACTTGCTCTTTACCAAGAATTCTAAACACATCAATCAAAGTACGTGTCTAAGATGTCACCGTCCCTCTTTCTTGCGGATGCGGCGCTCAGCTCCTGCGCCCCGTTTCATGCAGGTTTTGCTGATCATACGTATGATGATGAATATATAATATATATATATAATAATATAATAATATATAATCAATGCGTACATGAAACATTTAGCATCATCAAATGCGCAATGACTGTTGCAGGGGAAGAACATTCCATCATTATTCATTGCTGTCTCTCATTTAACCGTGTAGATTCGAATGAAATTGAATCTCATCATTTCTCTAGAAAGCCTTTATTTCAACACTTCATAGAAAAAATAATAGAATTAAGAAGCATAGACTCGCCAAAGTTACGAATAATCGGGATGCATGTTAATGTTTCACAAAACTTTGTCCCCAACCTCCCGTACTTCACAATCCCGTGTCCATCAATTCTGACATTTTTGAACTTCGATAACCGATTTCACTTAAAACAGTGTGACTGATTTCAAGATTATATGCATAGAGATTAAGTATTTAAAAATGAAATTGGATTTTTTTTCATTTCAATCACCACCTGTCATGGAATTCAAATATATTTTCTTTTTTAAAACGAGGGTTCGAACTACATAAAGAATTCTTTATTATAAATGTATCACAAATAGATATTTGAAATGAAACAATTCAATTTTGCCGTCATCATTAGACACATACTTGTATTTCTACATTGTATAGCTAATTGCAGAAGCTGAGACCACATTAGCATCTGAACTTAGATAAAGAAGTTTTTGCCTGCGCCCCGCTCCAGTTGAACTGCACGAGCCGCCACTGCAGGACACCATGCTCAATTACTTGGCAGCATTAAAGTGGACAATTAGAGAAAATCAAATGCAAAAGAGCTGGACGGCGTCCATGGCTGCGGCAGGTGATTGCAGTTTTGTAAACACGAAGTAGCCAATAGACTGTGCCAGCCGACGTTCAGGATGATAACTTGGTGAATTTTAAAGTTCTTATTGTTGTGTAATAAATTTGTCAATCTTTCATGATATTCAAATTTCTTAGTACTGCATAAACAGTATTAAGTAGTACATCAGTTCACATTGATTGGTAGCAGCATGTGAAAATAGACAGATTAATACTCTCCCTTTGGTGAAGGGAATCAAAATAACACAATATTTCGATTCTTTAATTCCTGAAAATTGTCACTCTGATCTTCCTGCAGATACGAAGGGAGGCAATGACAAGGCCTTTGTGTATCTCGATGAACAGCATAAAGTGCATGATTTTATTTTTCTGATTGTGGACAATAGAAAATCGATTGATGCAAATCAGCGGACAATATAGCAATTGTCGGGATCCGAACATCATATAAGTCAGAACGTCAGATAATGTACTAAATAT
Organism: Prostheceraeus crozeri; assembly: GCA_907163375.1. Classification (NCBI taxonomy): domain Eukaryota; kingdom Metazoa; phylum Platyhelminthes; order Polycladida; family Euryleptidae; genus Prostheceraeus; species Prostheceraeus crozeri. The sequence goes on from CAJQUW010000823.1 coordinate 49,401, forward strand.
GAATAGCAATTTCATTCAAAATAAAAGTGCAAAGACGTCAGATAAATAAGATTGTAAATATGTCAAGAAAAGATAAAATCCAATTATTAAATGTATCAAAAATGGTTACAATGATGCACAATACATACAAAATTAATGAATTAAGTAATAATTCAACCAGGGATAGATGACAAAAGAAGAACAATAATTTGAATAAATAGAATAATTGAATTGAAAAATTAAAAAAAATGAGGAAAATGTAAAATGATAATACTGTTAATACACTAGGTGACATGCCACGCTCAACCACGCGTACACATGACCCTATACATCCGTGGCTATGCGGGATATTGCTGCAATATAAGTTATATAAGTTAGTATAGTTGGCAGTCCTATTATATAGACTTTGCGTCTCATATGTGTCTGCATGTATCAGAGGCTAAACAATGTGATAGGACCTCAATTTCATGCTCAGGGAAGACAGAACATGCTTAGCGGTTCATCCGTGGTTCAAGCGGCAGCGCAGACACGGTGGACGACGCGCAAACTATAAACGCTCGCCTGCGCGTATTCATAAACATTTCCCATGTTTTGACAGCATCAGATCAAGTGATCTTTGACTCTTACTGCAGCGCGTATGTCCGCGGGTAGAAGTATAAAGTATAAGTGCTCCGCAACTACTTATTACGCGTGGCCTGTCACCTAGTGGTTGATTATGCATTGAATATGAGGTTGAAAACGGTTGAAAACATGGCTCATCCCTTCGATTTCTCAGTTTCAGACTAGTGATGAGCATTATCCTTTTCTATATCATCTCCATTTTATTTCTGTTTCCATCAAAAATGCTGCTTCTACTCTAAACCTTCAATACGGAAAAGGACGTTGCAGTTTTCAATGGCAGACTTTCACTGAGTTCTTTTGAGAGATCATGACTGCAACGGTCACGATGAACCTGCTGCTCGGAGAAAGCCGTCAGCCTCATTGTCTGAGACGTTCTTTGTTACAGATGAATGTTGGAAAGTTTTTCATCTTCAAGTGGGAATCACACTCCCTCTGTCACAAAACAATTCATAAGAAGCTGCTACTCATTAGAAATAAGCAGTAGAATGTAACTACTCAATAAATCAACATCGGTATAAAATATTTGAATGCAACACATGCATGTAAATGGCAAATTATTTCTCTATTAAACAGAAATAGCACAAATACTCCTACTTTGTAAATGAAGATATTATGGACGTCACTACCATATTTGTTATTAATTCGAATAATTGCTGAACTATTACCAGCGTGGCCGGGTTCAAATTGGATCTTTTTCTATAGATTTTTTATACATTGGAAGTCTCCTGCACATTGAGATGTGATTAAACCTCAGAGACCTGGTCCAGGGAACCTCGGAGACATATTTCTCTATTTCACTTTTAGTGCTGAGGATATATCACCCGCTCATGCCCATGTAAAATCATCATTTTTGACAGGGAATCTGCATGTGTTATTTCATTTCACTTCAATCAGTATAGAAGTATGGTCTCAGAGGCTGAAGAAATTCTCATCACAAAACTTTTACTATCAGATGAAAAATCATTTTGCGCATGTTCACGACTGTAGAGTCCCCCTATGTCTATTTGAAAAGTGTTCCCTGTGCAACGCGGGAATGACATGACAAGGCAGTTGATAATACCTCAATCTCAAGGCTTGAAATAGTCTTGACACCAACAAATTGTAAAAATCTTTAATACAAAAGGAGGCTTTGTGCTGATTGTAGGGATGTTGAATGCAATTTGCTTTCCGGCTACGAATTTACTTAATTATCTCTGTCAGCGAAATGTTGCAATTACGTAATTCTGCGTCTTTGTATCACATTGTCGGTGCAAAAATGGTTTCGACTTACATAACGGCAAGCAGCAAAGTCTGTCACGCTTGTAAGACAAAGGTTCTGTGCGAATGGTGAAGTCAATGATGCCAAAAATGGAAGCAGATGACATTTAAAACGATGCCTGTCGGCAGAACATTAATAATGCAAGACTGAACCTTTCCAAAGACTTGAGAGGCCTTGCGGGAGACCGTGTCATTTCCGTGCGGTGAGTGAGACTGCGGCGTCACCAATCATCAGTTTGTTGTTTCCAGGTGCTTTACATGCCCAGCACAATCGCATAGTAAAAACACAACAGCAAAAATATATTAGCCAAAAGTTGTAGAAAACCACATTAATCGCTGTTCTTTTTGCGAATCGTCAAGTGCAAAATTTTCAAAATCGGGTTTTTGACACCTATTTGTCAAGAAGTTTGTCAAAATTATCTTGGATCCATATTATGTTCGTATCTTAACTGTTTCATTATGTACGAAAACATTAAAAGAATCAAATATGATCAGCTATCATAATTTGTTTTTTGGCTAGCCGTCGAATATGTTCCACGCTTACTTAACGACATTGTTGACTACAGTAGCAAAATCAAAGTTAGCCATTCAAAAACGTTTATTCGAATTCATAAAGTCAAAGTTCTTGTTAGTGTTATTGGGTCTCAAAGCCATTCGAGTTCTTTGGAACAGTGTTCACAAATTCAGATTGAAATGTTTCCTTTCTAGGTTGCGTTTCCTCTGTGCTTTGACGGACTCCGGGTGTCCGACTCCGGCGCTTGACGGTACTCCGGGACTCCGACTCCGGGTTTCACGGGACTTCGGGACACCGACTACAGGATTTGATGGGACTGCATCCCAGCTTCAAACGTACGAAGACGCATTCTATATTCGGAAAGCATCAGCTCAAATCGCTAGTTGTACAAAATTGATATACATGGTAGCAGAGGGCAAGCAATTTCTAATGATTCAGGGATTTCTACCAGAACCCCCTTATCCAATTGCATTTAACATTAATGGATTATTTTCATTACTTACCTCCTTTCATCACTTGAACTTCACATAATCTCAGCATAGGTGGATCGCTCTTTAAAACGGTCACATACCTGCCCCGATTGTTGTTGCATTTTAAAGAAGCTTCATCAACCGGAGAAGATGGAGCCACAACTTCTCCGCATAGGTATTGATCTTTCAACCTGTTTGACCAAGTAGCTTGCCTCACTGCGCTTAAATATACTTTTGTTTGCCGCAGAAAAAATTTGCCCATTATTATGACTTCCTTTACATGATATTGTGCTCCCAGATCAACACTCCAAGAGTGGGGATGAGCGCCTTTTCGTGTCTGTGAACAGGACTGGCCACTAGTACTTCCATCTACTGCCAAGTCAGACGTGTAAGGTCTGAGTGTTAAACTTTGATTTGTTGGTTTCCTCAATGCCAAATTTTCTCCGAGTACGGTTGTGATCTGATGTGAAGCGATATATGAAAGAATGTATAGGAAACCAGACCAAAGCATGTTGATCAGTTTGGACTGTGACTGGGTGATGGAGATACGTTATGGAAATAGTGGCCTGGAAATAAGGTATGGAAACAATTATCTTTCACAACTTCCCATTCTCTGATTTTTTTAAGAGCTGAACTCTATTATCTAAATGGAATGACAGATGAACCATTAGAACCAAGAAGAGGATCGGCGTCTGTAAAATAAAGACATTGAAAAGCAAATGTTTTAGTAAAGAATATTCCTGTCTTCCGTATCCGTCATTATCAGGCTGGGATATGTCGTCTGTGTGGCGCTAATGTTTCATAATTATTTCACAATTCACCGTACATTCTGACTGTTATTGAATTTCAGACTTGACTGATGCAGAAAGTAATGGAGTTTAGGAACAAATAGATTAAGAAAAGTCAGAGCTGTAAATTTTAAGATGAAGAAGAATGCATGGGAAGATAATTGGCCAACTGTGCACACGAGCAGTGATTACAACTGTTATGGAAGCAGTTATAACTCCAAAATAGTGAAACTATGAACTCCAAGAGACCTGAGATTTTTATGCCCTTTGAGGAAGTCCAGTGCACCACTAATTGTTACTTATCAACTTATAAAATGACCTAATTATAAGTTCATATATTTAGCACTTTAATAACAATCATGCTATCAAAATCCTGTGCGAGATCATTTGGTTTTTCTCAAATTAATTTGTAACATGAAACATTACGAAGCATAAACATTTGGAGGAACAAGTGCCTCTTCCATACCATGAAACTCAATGCCGAATTTTCGACAGACAGTTTGTATGTTCTTTCAGTGAAACTGGCAATGTAATTATTCTATGTTTCGACGTATATAGGCCTATGCAACACACGCATGAATCTTAAAAGCCATCAGTTAGCTAATTTGCATTTACTTGCTAAGCCTTTCCCGATTTTATTTGTGTTTCTTTTGCTTTTTCCTTCTCCGTTTTGTGACTGCATGTCACGACTTTTGTTGTTCCGGTTGACAGTGACAAGTGTGTTCATGTGATGTTGGCATTTGTATCTGGCAGTTATAACATTGCATAATTTCTTGAATTGGTTGGTTCGCAGGTTTGGATTTGGACAGTTAGATCATAGATAGTTCTGATTTTTGGCTAATTCATCGGCTAAAAATTCATTTTACTATTATATGACAACGGTCAATAGAATTGCAGTGGGAATTAAAGTTTAGACTCAAATGGGTTAAAAGTTTGACCTTTTTTACATGAGAATATTCTAATATAGAAAATGTTCAAATAAGTTGTCAAATGAAGTGATCATAATGTCAATTAGAACCACAGGAATTGAGACTTCGTCTTCCTAAGAACCCACATGCTTCACTTGATGCTGCTTGACTCATGTATGGGATTTATAGAATTAATTGCAAAATATGGAAATGCTTCTCAGTCTTATTTCGTATTATATAGGTACCGGTATTTATGTGACGGCGATGAACACATGAATTACAGCAGCTGCATTTCTAACATTGAATCTTCATTTCAGAATCACACTGTAGATAAGTTTCTGATCGAAAAACCAGCATCGAAATTAACTGAGACAAATATTTTATAAAATCACACGAGTTCAAAATTCTAGTGTAAACAACAAACTGAGACAAGGACTTACCGACTAGATTGAATTTGACTAACTTGGCTGGACTATTCCTATTTCTGATTTTCTATATTCTGCACTCAGCTAGACAAACATATGATACTCTATTCCTGGGTTATCCCGGAATTAGTATCACTGTTTTACACAAACCAACCAAATACATGAAGTGTAATGTTCCCGAAAAATCTCAACATATCATTATATGTTGTCATGACTACTTTTACGGAGTATTTACTAATTTGTCTTAGGCTATGTTCGGTCTGTTATTGAAGTATTTAACGATGATTTCTCTGTTATGCCGTGTCTTGTGTTAATTCTTGATGTCAAGCATTTTTACTTCCGTCAAAGTAATTTCTAGATTTTCAAACTTATTTCTTACTTCTCTTGTCAAGTAATTTAATTTTGAGCCTTTGATTTTTCTGTTGAGAAATCTTCACCGTCTAAGTTATTGGCACCATCCACAGCTGCATGATATATATATACTCATTGACATAATTAATGAAACAAACTATCATTGGCTTGAATTGAAGTTTGTTTCATTTTTTGCTCAGGCATGATGCAATATCTCGCGTTCTATGTATTACCATTCAACACATTAGAGAATGGAGAAAGATCTACATGTATGGTGGTCAAATTTCAGATTTTGATATCGATGCAACTGTCACAATTGCTTTTACAAATTGAACATAACGTGAACTGAAATCCAGTTTTTGTAAAATAGAATGGCACACGATCAGTTTACCAGAGGTATGGCTATTGGAATGATTCGTTGTGGTAGAAGTTGTGCGAGTGTTGCTGAAGAGCTGCAAGTATCGAGAGTTGTTGTTTGGAGGTGGTGGTGTCGATGGAAAGCAGAAGGAGATGTTAAAAAGAAGAAGTGATCTGGTCGACCAAGAAAGTCTGCAGGAAGGACAGACGCACGTCTAGTTTTAGCTGCAAAGAGGAATAGATTTGTGTCAGTCCCAAAGCTAGTCGTACACTGGAAGAGTGCCTCAAATATAGACTGTAGCGTTCGAACGGCTTTCCAAAGATTGCGAGAAGCTGGAATTCAATCACGACGACCAGCTGTCCTAATTCCATTGAGTTTTGAGCACCACAGAAGACGAGTTGCCTGGTGTGATGCCCATCGCTCATGGAATGACCATCACTGGCAGAAAGTCTTGTGGACCGATGAATCGAGATTCACTCTGGATTTCAATGACGGTCGTGTGAGAGTGCATCGTCTTCCAGGTGAACGCTTTGCCCCATGCTGTATTAAAGAACACGACAGATATGGTGGTGGAAGTGTTATGCTGTGGGGTGGCATTTGGTATGGCGGAGGAACGACAGCAGTCATCATCAAAGGCACGTTGACTGGAGAGAGGTATCTCAATGAAATTGTGCTTCCTGTTGTTGCACCAGTGGTCAGGGTGGAGGATCTCGTCTTCCAAGACGACAACGCAAGACCACATCGCTCCTCGGCTGTCATTGTCACTGTTAGAAGACTGAACATTCAAACCCTTGACTGGCCTGCACGCTCACCTGACTTGTCACCCATTGAGCAAGTATGGGACGAGCTTGGGCGGCGAGTGAGAGACCGCTATTCACTTCCACCAAGACTGACAGAGGAGTGGCTTCTCCTTGAAACATCCTTCATTCAGAAACTTTGTGAATCCATGCCATCTCGGATTACTGAATGTATTGGAGCTATAAAAGTTGAATCTGCTACATGCGTTGTTTTCCTGTGCTAGCGACTTGGTGGAGATTGAGACTAAATTATCAAGGTATCATACATACATGTATATATACCAGTCAAAAAGAAAGAAGTTAAAGAAGTAGATGTTTCAAAAACTTTGTCAATATTTTAATGAAATTAAAATTGAAAACCCGACTTTTACTTAAAATCATAAGCGCTTTCTTTTCTTCAGATGCTTTATAAGTAATGAGATTTAGAAACATGCTATTTACAAAATTTGAAATATACATCATAAAGTTAGTCATTAGAAATAACATGGAAATTTGGAACATATCTTCAAAGTCATAGGATTATGTACACCATAAATTTCTGTTGAGGGTAAGATAATTAGGTCAAATTGATTGATGGATCAAAGGATTCTATGAAATATCTTTCTTTGTTATTTCTCTTTACATCACAATCAGAAAACATCTTATAAAAAAGGAAAATAGAAAAAGATTTTCCTCCACATACATCTAATGTAAATGTTCACTTAAACTTATCTGTCTATAATTAGGGTTGTTAATCTGTTGTTTGTGAATTCTTGTTCTGCACCCTATTGTATTTTTAGTCTCGCCAATGTAATATTGGTTGCATTCGTGGCATGTAATTACATAGATAACATTTGAAGAGCGTTTTTGCAAAACTCACTCAGTCCATCAAATAGCTCTGCAAAACTCACTCAGTCCAATGATAAACTACTATATTTAGATTTACTTCATTTTGCGCTCCCTAGTCGCAGCCGTTTGTCTACCTTCTTTGGTTGCCGCCATGAGTCATATTAGATACGCGACAGTTGTCTATCATTCATCGCTTGCTATTCTTAATAGATATCATAGATATCTTTGGTTATACTTTTTATTCGTGACACTATGATCCATCATTAATGTTCTCAGTTCAGACGTTATTGTGACGGCTTCAGTGAATGACTTGCAATGTCTGTTAATGAATTGGTCGAAGATTACCATATTTCGGTTACTGAAAAGCCTTTTGGCAGGAAAAGGCACTCATCGGGAAATACTGCGGCACGAAGAAAATCAAATCGTTACAAACCGCAACTGAAGCTACCTGAAGTGAAGTGTAGCCACAATAACCAGAATTATTCGATATGCCAGGCGTCCCTTCTAAGTGAGGAAGATGTGCAAAGTAAGTTCACCTACTAACAAATATCTTTTTAATTTTAAACTGAAGTGAAACGAAGTATCTTAAATTACAAAGGTACAGTAACGAAATGAATAAGAGTATGACAGAATAATTTATAATCTTTTAGTATTTTCCCATTAGAATTTCTTTTCAATTGCTTTACATGTATGCTTTTATTTCATTTGTTACATTCATCTGCTCTGTTCTTTTGTCTAAAGCAAAGTCAGACTCTAAACATAGTAGGATAAGCTCATGTAGGCCTACTTCGTTTGTCTGGCTCCAATGTGTTTAGGCTCGAATATCCGTAATCATGGGGTTACCCAGGAAGGACCGATCCATTGGCTAGTCAGATGAAAGTTGAAAGATATTACATGTACTTCAGAAGTATGCATCATGAAATACATTTCCGGAAAATTATTGCAGTGCACAAAAAGCAATCGTCCTTCTATTCTCAGCTTCCTGATTTTTCAGAAATGTTTACTTCTCGTAGACACAACAAGTTTAGGTTGGGTTACGATATAATTCGATTTAGCTCAGGTTTAGGTCAAGATTGATAATTATGCCTAAACCCTACATATCGTGGTTGTATTGTTTGTATGACCTAATCACCTAATCGCAAGCCTATCGGTAGGCCCACGCATCTAGGTTAAATGCAAGTATACACGGTATGTAGCATTATTACCTACATGATAAATATATTTATTTCGTATTATTCCATGTGCAACAATACAACGTGGAAACATTGAGAAGATATGGGAGTGAAGGAATAATAATAGTATAGAAACAATAGGCTTTTGCTACATACATGTACAATACATTTGCTAATACATTTTCTTAGGATCCCCACTTTATTTTTCAGGTTTCTTCGATCATCTTTACGAAAATGTTGAAAAAGTTCGGCAAGATATGTTTATTATGAAATACATTGACGTCCATCAGCCAACACGCCAGCGAAGAAGAGTACAAGCTTCTGCTCGACGCCGGCCTCTACAGGCTCAATACAAAGTCAGCAAACTAGATAAAGAAGTAGTGAAAGTGTGTCTTTCCTCTCGATCTTATGCATAAGTCGCTTTCGAGTAAATCGTCTTGTTCGTACCTACCACAATACAGGACGAAATTTCGTTGAAAAACGAGGAGGATCAAGAAAGACAAATAAAGACAAAAAGACTGATGCATCAATCATAGAGTGGATCAAAAGTTATAAATACCGTGAAAGTCACTATGGTAGGAATAAAAGGATCCGTAGCTACCTCCCACCAACCCTTAGTATTTCAAGAATGTGGAGACTGTGGAAAAAAGATCGTTCTGACAAGAAGCAACACATAGCTTCAATCTCGAAATTCAAGAGATTATTCTACTCAAGATTCAATCTTGGCTTCGGGAATCCTCGACAAGATGTTTGCAGCTTTTGCGAACAACCAAGAATGCGTATTAAATCCGAAACTAATTCAGAGAAATTGCAAGAGCATATAATTGAGTTTCGTCTGCACAAAAGAAACGCGAGCACATTTTACAAGTTTTTGAACGAAGATCCTCAAAATACCCTTACAGTATGCTTTGATATGCAACAAAATCAACCATTACCAAAATTGAGTGTAGGTGAGGTATTCTATTCAAGACAGGTTTGGCTTTATAACTTGACCATCATGAAGCATAAGAAAGAGCAAAACAATGATGACATACATATCTACACGTGGCTGGAGACCCACGCTGGGCGTGGATCGAATGAGGTATCAAGTGCATTATTAGATTACTTGACTACTCATGACAAGGATTTAGAAAGTTCGCCTGCTCCTCCAACGAAGTTGCGACTATTTTCTGATGCTTGTGCCTCGCGAAATAATAACACAATTCTGATTAACTGCATTCAATATTTTTTAAGAGGCAGCAAAGTAATCGAATCTGTAGTTCATTATTCTCCTGTTCGTGGACATAGCTACATGCCACCACATCGAGTATTTGGTCGAATCGAGAAAGACTTACGTCTTCAAGAGAATATCATTTCTCCTAAGGAATATTATGACATCTACAGTAACCATGGTCATGTCCACAAACTCGGCGACGATTGGAATCTCCGTGATTACAAATCTGTATCCGTGAATATAACCAAGCCTCGACTCCCATTCAAAATGAGCGATAGCAGAGTCTTTACGCATACAAAAACTGATTTTTCTACTCAACGAGCGTATTATGCAACACCATCAGGCACCTCTATCATCAAGGTTGGGAGAAACGTCTTGGAAATGGGGAGAGCCGCAATCAAAACATTGGAAACTCACGTGAAACCGGCGAAAAGAAATGACGTGCTAAAGTTGGTGAAATATTTTACGATTCCAGACGACTGCGCATGGTTTTATGATTCGATTGTTAATGATACGTCGAATACTGATGCAGATGTTATTGATCTTTACTTCACTGATGAACCATATAACTGATTTTTATATTTTGAAAGGCTTGTCTGTATTAGCTTTGTTTTGCCGTTTTTTCAAAACTCACTCAGTCCAGGACCGAGTGAGTTTTGCAGAGTTGATTCGTTTTTATATCGGTATATATCCTCTTCTTTAAATATTATATTTGTTTTAAGACTACATACTGCTTCATCTAGCATTCGAATCAAATAAAAAACCTTAGTTCAGAACTAAAAATGATGATAATGAATAGAAACAAAAAATCAGCTTTTACCAAAAATAAGGAAAATGGACTGAGTGAGTTCTTCATTTTGTGTTGAGCATGACATGTCATCATGTCTTATTATAAAAATCTTTCCATTGAAATTATACATAGATTCTTCCCTCAAATAACTACAAGTTCCACATCTAGGATCTTCACATTTCTTTACAGAAAATATTTTGTTTGTTTTTGTTGTTAGTTTAGAACTGCATAAAATTCTCCTGAGACTTTTGGTTGTCGTTTACTTATAATGAATTTTGAGTTTTGGAATATGTCTTTAGTTCGTTCATCTTCTTTTAGCATTGAATTCAAAGAATGGATTGTTGGGGAAATATTTGGATTTTTTGGATTATTTGTCATGACAAAAGGAATAAGAGATTGATTGTCATTGTTGGCTTTTAAATTTTGTTGCTCTGTTAAAAGTTGAGAGCGATCAAATTGCAAGGCCTTGTCAATTCCATTTAATATTAATTTTTTGGGATACTTTTGTTTAGTTAAAAAAGAGTTCAATTCTTGAAGTCGTTCATATCTTACTTGTGGATCGCTAGCAATTACACAAATGCCACGTGCTAAATTATAAGGTATAGCTCGTTTAGTATGTCGAGGGTGACAGGAATGAAAATGTAAATATTGATGGGTATCTGTTGGCTTATAAAATATGTCTGTTGAGATGCAATCGTTCGTTTTAATTACTTTCATATCTAAGAAGGCAATTTCAGCATCACTTGTTTCCATAGTAAATTTTATGTTGGGGTTAAGACTGTTTAATAGATTGTAAAATTGATCCAATTGGTTCAAGTTGTGATTCCAAATTAGGAAACAATCGTCTAGATACCTTTTCCAATATTTCAAAGTGTTTTCAGCAAAGTCCTCACCCCATAATTCTATCATTTTCATTTTCAACTTCACTTCCAAATATCCCAACGTCAAGGTTGCGTATGTGGGGACGACTTTAGTCCCCATGGCCGTTCCTCTCTTCTGCATATAAAATTCATCGTTGAATATAAAAGTGTTTTTCGTAAGGATGAGATTCAAACTTTCTAGTATAAATACTTCTGAAGATATAAATAAATAATCTGAAGAGAAAGATTCAGCTTGAAATTTTCAAAGCTAAGAAGATGTGGACCGAAAAAATCATGCAGAAAGACAAAAGCATGTGGAACGTAGTTCGGGAATTTCAGGGCAAAAACATTGCGACATCGTCTGCTTTCCCAGAAAAAGACCACGAGTTGACAAATTCTATAATTTGTCTATCAGATGTATTCAAACAGTGCTTTAATGAAGCAATAGATGAAGATATCCCGATAATTGATAACGAATCGTGGCACCCAGAATTCTTCTTGTGCGACGTTCATAGACTGCTCAAGAGTTTGAAGTTCAAACAGGCTGCAGGCTATGATGGCATCTCTGCACGTCTTTTGTGGGAGAGTGCTGACTGATCCCCTATTAGATATTTACCCAGCTTCAGTATCAACCCGAACGTTCCCAGAATACTGGAAAAATGCCTTTGTACAGCCTGTACCTAAAAAATCTCATCCATCTATTAATGACTTTCGTCAAATTTCACTCTTGCCAATTATTGCTAAACTATTTGAAAAGCTTATTTTATCGTCAGCAAAACGTCAATTTATTCAGTTTTTCGGCACACAGGCCACACGGATCAACGACGAGTGCGCTAGTCGAGATTCACGACACGATAACTACTTTCATGGAGAACCCAGAAAATGTGTGCGTGCGTTTCATGCCTAGATTTCTCTAAGGCTTTTGATAAAGTCCAGTTCAATCTGCTAATAAATAATCTAGAAAAATGGAACTTCAACAAAGGTTTTCTATTGTGGCTTAGTTCCTACTTGCATGGTCGGTGTCAGCGAGTGTGCATTCGAGGTCGAGTTGGTCCTCTCATCAATGTTTCATCTGGGGTACCCCAAGGTTCAATTTTGGGACCGTATTTATTTGCCCTATTCATTGCCACTTTGAAAATTGAATCAAATAATGCTGCATTGATAAAGTATGCCGATGACCTCACAGTTGTCGAATAATGTGCTAGAAGCAACCCATGTCCAGATAATTTGCGAGCTATTCTCTTGTCGACCCGCCGAAATAATATGACTTTGGCGTCGCAGGAACACAATGACCTTGCCTTATCCAGACATGAAAGTGTGCTCTTCTTTGAACATCCTTGGAGTTGCCATAAGCGACAGTCTTAAGCGGAATGCCTACTTTGATAAAGTCTCTCTCTCAGCCTCTCGTCGCCTTTACCTGATTCGCACTTTGAAGCCTTTTATTGACAAAAAGAAACTACTTGAAGTGTTCAATTGTACAATTATGTCCACCATTTTATATGCGTCACCACTCTTCTGCAAGCTTCCGGCAAATATTATCAAGCAACTTGAGTTGATACGTAAGAGAGCACATCGGATTATATGTGAGCCCAATTGCAAATGCTCTCTCTTTTCTGACTTAAGAGAAATTAGAGATATAAGGCAATCACGTAAATTCTTTGAAAAATGTGAATCTCCTGATCATCCCCTGTATCATCGTGTCCCGTCCAAACTTCCACGTTCCGGTTACTATTCCATCCCTTATTGCATTAGTTCCAGACGACTCAATTCATTTTTCCCTTGGACTGCTATGCTACTTAATGGAGACAATTGTGATATTCACTTATTTTGAATTCCCGTAATTTTGCATCTGCATACAGCATTCTGCTTTCGAAATTTAAACCGTGTATTCCTTCCATGTAAAAATTCAAATCTTATATCTCTGTAAAAACTTTGTGAAATTATTCAATTTTCATTCAATCAAATACACACTTTATTATTATTATTATTATTAACTTATAGCTTCCAGTCCTAATTCATGAGGAATATTCGTATGTAGATTTACTACATCAAGCGTTACTAATTTTGAGTTTTCGTAAACTTTTGTCGGTAGATGATTTAGGAAATCAAGATCATCTCTGACGTAACTGTCAACTTCATTGCAAATAGGTTTGAGAATTAAATCAATAAAATCACTTAGTCTTTGAGTAGAGGAGTTTGGACCACCCACTATAGGACAAAAAGATAGGTCATTTGGATTGTCACAACATACGTAGGACGAATTTTGTTTTTCTATGGCTTCTTTGATGAGTTTTGATTTATGAATTTTTGGCAATCCATAAAAGTTGCTGCTCATATATTCAAAATTAGTCAAATAGCCAATTTCTTTGTGAGTTAAATTTTCACATTGTTGGCCAAAAATCAGATTTTTTATCTGTGTCGTAATATGATTGTCTTGGTTTTGATTGATTTTTGCATAGAAGGAATTGTCATCTAACATTTTCAAAATATTTTGCTGATAATATTGCTTACTCATTATTACAACTGCTCCTCCCTTATCGGCCTCTTTGATTACAATGTTTTGATCCGATATTAAGTTTTCCATGCGCATTGTTCCATACCATTTATATTTGGTCGAGTGGTACCATGATTATCAGTGATTCCAGTCAAATTAAATGAATAGATCTCCGACTTCTATGATTCTACATGTAGGCCTACTTAACAATATGTGTGAATTCAGACTGCCATTCTTACCACACTACAGTTTTATGAATCATTTGCTTTGTTAAATATCTCAGAATACACCCTGATTTCATCTTTCTCAGTTTTATTCAAAACTTTTTATAACTTGTCTGCCTCCTGTTTGATGGTCCTAATCATTTAACGAAATGGGTTCATTAGCATGGGTCAGTCATGACTTACTCAAAATTTGAAAGTTTATCTGATCTTAAATCAAAATGTATTTCGACTAAAGAGATGAATTTATAATAATTCTGTATAGGAGAAATAAAATCGGACACCAGTAAAAGTTTTTCATGTAAGTATGCACAGCAAAATCCTCTATAAGTAGTATTCGGTAAGTAGTATGAAATAGGATATTCGAGCAAGCTTGTTCAACATTCGAGCCGTTGGGGCACCATAATAAGTGATCGGACCGCGCTGAAAATTGGCATGCAGTAGTTCTATACCAACGGTCACAAAGTGAGAGGGTGAGAGGTAAACTTTTCTAAAATTTCATTTCTTTGGACCACCCTAATATATATAAGCTTATTCGTAAATTTGGGATGCAAATTATTCATTATACAAGTTTTATTAAATATAAAATCGTTTTGTAATTTAAAGCATTTCTGTAAACTTCTTTCAGTTTTTCTATATAGATCTTTTCCTTTTGTGCTGAGTTGTTTAAAAGCAATCTTTGAATACCATTTTATTATAAAAAAATTCGACGTTTCGGACACACAGACAAGGTCCATTATCAAGAAATGTAATGAAAATAAAAAATGCCAAAAAGTTTAAATTCAAAAGTTGTGGAGAGATCAGCATTAAGTAAAAACAAACTAGCTATGAGAATGGCGGTAACATTGATAGAACATCAAATATTTGGTGCAACTGCACCATAGAATGTCACTGCTAGACAACATAGCACTAAATGATATTGAGATTTCTTGTAAGTCCCTTATCCTGCGACACTTCTCTTTGATGACCATTGACTCAACTATCTGTAATTTGTTGATATCGTGATTTTTCCATAAGACATCAGTTGACGGGAGGAGGTTCTTTGGCTTCTTACTGTGAGATTCGTAGAAATGACCTATAATGGATCCATTGTATTCATGCTGTTTCATGCGTGTTTTCAAAAGATTAGTCGTATAACCTATGTATTGAGTGTTGTTACAAACACTCTCAGGGCAAGTGTAACGGTAAACGACATGGTCATATGAAGACATTTTGTCTGAATAAATGTAACATACATTCCATCTATGAACAAGCAGGATAAGGAACTTTTGTATTTGATATATATAAGGGACCAAATATTTGATGATCTATCAATGTTACCGCCATTCTCATAGCTAGTTTGTCTTTACTTAATGCTGATCTCTCCACAACTTTTGAATTTAAACTTTTTGGCATTTTTATCTTCATTAAATTTCTTGATAATGCACCTTGTATGTGTGCCCGAAACGTCGAATTTTTTTATAATAAAATGGTATGCAAAGATTGCTTTTAAACAACTCAGCACAAAAGGAAAATATCTATATAGAAAAAGCGAAAGAAGTTTACAGAAATGCTTTAAATTACAAAACGATATTATATTTAATAAAACTTGTCATGTTTTATCAGTCAAATGTAAACGCGTGCAAAAACAACTGTCGCATTGTGAATTCAAATGTGACATAGTCAAGCGAAATGCTATCATAACGAAGGCAAATGTTTCCATTCCAGACCAAATGTAATCCGACGAATTTCCTTTGGCATTTTTCAATGCAATTGTTTCATTATCAATCCAAATCTGACATAGCAATTGAAATGTTGCCATGATAAAAAGCAAATGTTTCAATTCCAAGTCAAATGTAATGTCAGTGTAATAATATATGTAGTTATCTTGAGAAATGAGATCATAGTTTGACCGGCATTGAAGAGAAAATTCGCTTGTGTCTCCACATGTACATTTGTTTTCAAAATTACATAAACATATCTGAGCAGCTAAAGCATTCATGTAGACGACCTTGCATGAGTCTGAAAACTGTGCGCCATGTCGACGGTCACATCACCGACTGCCACTTCACCCACAGTTGCAAGATCTGCCATGCGTTCGGTGTGCGATTGCGGAATCAGATGTTCGTGCATCTCCGCCAGTCTACGTTTGACTCCAGCTTTCCAGACGGAGAATGTATTCTCCACTATGTTGAGGAATGGAGAATATGGCGGCAATCGACGAATGCTCAGCAGCTCATGGTCCAGAGTAACATTCCGATGGCAGCTGGCATTATCGAAAATCAAGGCTGTTGGTCTGAGTATCAAAGGCACAATCGTGGCCAGAAAAGCATTGAATCTGGAAATGAAGGCGTGTCATATTCACAAAGCTGAATTAAACATCGAGCACATTAATCATTATTTCTCACCTCTCATTCGTCATTCCTTCCGAAAAAAGATCCTGAGCGATGAGACCACGTTCTTGGCTGACAGCAAATGCCACCGTAAAATTTTGTCCACGGCGACCACTTACAACACGAATACAGATTGTTTCATAAAAAATGGATCACCCTTAAACATCACCTTAACTTCAACTTTGTCTAACTCCGCCAAACTTGAACGAATTTCTCTGAAATTTGGAAGATATGTCAGTTGTGCTTACTAATATCATTGTTGGAAATTTCAAGCATGAATATTGAGTTGTTTTCCTGTTATAGATAAAAAAGTAGTAGATAATTTGATCTTCATTTAGCAATGTTGCACAAAATCATACCTCACTCTTATAAAATTACATTTGTTTCCTTTGTTATGTAAGATGTTGTTCTACAAGCCAAAAGCTATCAGGCAAAACAAAAATAAAGAAAATCGGTCAATCAGAGCCAGTATAGCACCATTATTCATCAACAATAATGTAACTGCTACATGTGATTAACTGGACTTCATGTTCCATAGCTTCCTGACTTCGTTGCGGTGGTGTTGGCAGCACTCCTGATTGCTTTCAGCTAGAAATCTATCTCTTACCGGTTGAAAACAATACAAAGCACAAATGAACAATAACGAGATCGCATTCACAAAAGGCAAAGTGTCAGGGTTTTCTTTGCGAGCTACAAGCAAGCGACTAAATGTCCCTTACACAAATGTGCATCGATGGCATAATGATGATTTTCGACTCTGTCGTAAAGAGGGCTCTGGCCGTCCACGCAAAACATCCAAACGTAGAGACCGCCTAATTTTGAGATTTGTTAAAGTTGATCCAAGTCTCTCGTTAACTGAGATGGCTGCACTAGTCTCGTCTATTTTTAAGTCCACTATTCGTAGAAGACTTATTGAGTCGAATTTCAAGAGCTGTAAGAGGCCCTCTCAGATCGAATTATCAGATCAGCATACAAAAAGAAGTTATTTATGGATGATAATGCTACGTGTCACAGGAGTAGTAGAGTCAACTTATGCAAGTCTCAATTAGGGCTTAGGACATTATCTTGGCCAGCTCGTTCTCCTGATCTGAATCCCATATGTATGGAGTATTCTAAAACGTAACATTCGTCGTTCACTGCTACCTACAGATGTACAGATGGCGTATCACAACTTACGTCACTGTTAAAAAGAGAGTGGAGAAAGTTAGATCAGTCAAAAATCAACGCTATCATCGAATCAATGCCTAGACGAATTGGTAATGTCATTGACAATAAGGGTAGGGCCACAAAATATTAGCTTCTTAAGAACCGTAACTGTATCATAGCTTATCAGATTATATAAGGACATTTAAATATATTAGGGAAATGAAATAACATGAAAAATGCTTTCTGTATCATACTTATGTTTTATTTAGTCAAATTTTAGGATGATCCACTTTTTATGAAACGGACTGTAGCTGGCTCCCCTCTTAAAGATCTTCCTCGAGTGCGAGCGGTCCATAAGTTGTAGCCGGACTCATCGATGAAAATTAATTCACGATGAATCCCTTCACCCATGAACCAGGTGGCATAATCCTGTGAAATAATTCAATCTCATTGCAGGAGTTCCATATATACAGATATAACATTCATAACATGTATACATAGGTAAAATATCAATTTAGGACTATACCTGTCGAGCAGTCTTGACCTCTTCAGAATTTCGTTCGGCTGGGATAGTCTCCAGTTTCTTCATTCTGTATAGAGAACCCTGAAACAAAGATGCGAGGTTCAAAGCCATGACAATTCATTCCAATAGTCCTCATATTCGAACTTACCCTCAAACTATTACTTAGTGTTGAAATGGTGACAAATGGAGAACTTGGAAGGCGGCGTCGCATCTTGGCATTGATTTGGACCAATGTTAGTGCATTGTTCTCCTCAACAATTGCAGAAGCGGTAGCGAGCATCTCATCACTCATTTTTCTTCCTCGGCAGCCACCACGGGGTCTCTCAATTTCACCGCTTTCTATCGTCGTACAATTGCATAAGCTGTAGGTCTTTTCACGTGAAGAATGTCAGCCAATTCTTTGTAATCTTCTCCATTTTCAAACGCGGAAATAATTGTCAGCTGTTGACACTGTATAATATGGTATTTTCGGATAATTAGATTACTTTCATTTTTACATTTGGCCTTTTTATGAAACACATGATTTGATATCAGCGATTAGAGCTTCTTACGTAATCTCTGACGAGAATCGAGTTCTGAAGAATTGGACAATTGCTTTGGAATGATAACATTTAATTTGGAATGAAAACATTTGGCTTGGAATGAAAACATTTGGTTTGGAAGGAAAACATTTCGTCTTCATATGATATATTTGCATTTTTACGCATTTACATTTGACCAGTAAAACCTAATTTGCATCCCAAATTTACGAATATTCGTCTTCACAATGATAATGATGCAATAAAACATTACAAAAGAACTAAAGAATATATATATATATATATTTATCAAATCTCAACAGATGTAACCACCACGAGACATGTTTCGGCCTGTTGGGCCTCATCAGTCGTGGGTAGGTTTGAACCGGCGACGTTGGAGCTAGAGGACGTGCAAGCATACCCTCTAACCACAAGGCCACCGGACCATCTGTTGAGAGCGTGAATTAGCCAGGAAGGCACTGCTTTAACGCAGGCACGTGGAGGGCGGACTGCTTTCTGCAATCACTTAATACCGCATTCGATATTGAGGCGCTTCACGCAGGCGCTACTAATTACATGTTTAGACAAGTAAACTGGCAATTTATAAATTTATCAAATCTCAACAGATGTAACCACCACGAGACATGTTTCGGCCTGTTGGGCCTCATCAGATAACCTATATACATGGTATATATATATATATATATATATATATATATATATATATATATATATATATATATATATATATATATATAATGATAAATAAGAGAACTAGAGCAAATATATTACATTTAAAGTAAAAGAGAAAGTGGAGGCTTCAATGGAAAGGAATTTATTGGCAAACATGTTTCACCATACTCACATGTTCATGTTTGAGTAGGCATATTGCTATGTGTGCCAGGGACCTTCCCATGAAATTTGTATTTGCGCCATTGTACAAGCTCCAACCCAATGTATCCAAGCTAGAGCGTGAACATAAAGAGTCTATGTTCATCGAGAAGTTCAAGCCTGCATTGAATGGTTTAGGTTTAACATCATGATGATAATTTTGTTAAGGTGACATATGATTATTTTGAATTGATTTGCTGGTATGTATCCATTCATTTAATCGCATTGAGAAACCAGCACAGCTGGTGAAACATGTTTGCGAATAAATTCCTTTCCACTGAAGCCTTGACTTTCACTTTTACTTTATATATACATATATAATAAATATATATATGACAAAATCAAAATGGCAAATAATAAGTAACCCAAAAAGCACTCAAGGAAAAAAGTCAAAGTACCAAAAACCAAAAATTCCCGACCGGTTTCGACCTGATCTACGCAGGCTAGTCATGGGAATGAAATAATTTATTCAAACTCAAATATACATAACAGGAAATAAAACATAGAAATTATTCTATATTTAACTGAGGCTTTAACAAATAAATGAAATCTGCCTCCTTCTTTTCGCGTTCTATGCGGCTGGCGTTGGCATTAAAAAGATAGATGGGAGCCGCTTCAAACTTCGAAGTGAGATTCCTAGCACACCTAGCTATGTGTTTGCTCATATTTAGAATGGTATACTCTTCATGATCAATCTGCTGCCTATAGATAGTCAGACGATTACGAAAGAAGCTATGTGCTTGCTCATGCCTGAGATCCTATACTCTGGACGAAACATTTGCTGCCTATGTACTGTGAGCCTGTTCCTGAAAATATCTCCGCTCTGACCTATATAGAATTCTTGGCAACCTAGGCACCTAATAAAATAAATAACATTCCTCGAAGTACAACTGAGATTACGCTTTACCTCAAAGTTTCTTTCGCAATTACCAACCTTAAATTGGATGGTTTTTCCCGTTACCAAGATATCACAGCAACCGCACCTAGGTTCTTCACACTTAGTAATCCCAGTTATAGTCCTTATATTCTTATTACTCAAGATATTTAGGAGGGTCCTAGGTTGCCTGAAAGCTGTCCCACAGCTTCTTGTGGGAGTTCATTATCAAAGAAATTTGAGGCTGTTCCTCTCTATCAGATGTCACCGTCGAAAACCAAGGTTGATAGGGAAGCTATGGAACGCCGTATCATTGAGTTGCTGAAACCTGCGCTGAATGCTATTTCAGTTTGAATTTTATGCATGTACATAGATTTAATTAATAAATCATTCCCTTGACAAGCTTCTGAGAATGAAGTGAAACCGGTCGGGGATTTTATTTGATACTGTGTATTCGTTGGGGATCATTTTTGTATATATATATATATATATATATATAGAAATTAGAGAATGTTCAAGAATGGACTGAATATAAATAAGATAATGTCCCTCGGAGTCAATCAAAGAAAAACATTATTTTCTTTGATTGATTCTGAAGGACATTATCTTATTTATATATATATATATATTTTTTCAAAACCATCGTACTCAGCAGTGAGATTTTATTCCGGACATGTTTCGGTATTTGAGGTCATACCATCATCAGCGTTACAATCAAATGGTAAAAGCAGATACGAAATGGCTTATATACAAAATTGAAAAACTATGGTGAAATTTACAAATGAAGTCTGATTGGGTGAGATCCACTCCTCTCGTTAGCAAGTGTGTCAAAGTTGCTTTTGATCAATATCGTTTCTAGAATTTTAGGAAATTTAGTTCTACCGACGATGCTGAAATTCTCACGTGACGGATTGTGCACGTGCATAGATATCTCTGTAGGGGTCGGTTTACCAGAAATGTGCTCGTTTATCCGAGTGGCTAAATGGCGTGTTGTAACGCCAACGTATCGCATTTGGCAGCGATCACAGCTGTAAAGGTACACAATATCAGATTTAAGGTCACTCGAAATAGCATCAACGTTCTGACAAAAATCAAGGGTTTTCAGAGTTATGAAAATCAATCTAATTTTCAAGTTTTTAGGTAACGATTTATTGACAGTATAAATGCGTTTCTTTAGCTCTTCGACACGCTTGCTAAGAAAAGCTAAGAGAGACAAAGACAAAGAGAGGACTATGGTTCAGGCTATCCTGGAGCATAAAATGAAACATTTAAGGACTCGAATTGAAAGTCTTCACTCTCGTAAACTTTCATCTTTAGCAAAGAGTCAGAATCCTGTGATTCCTCCTTCTGATAGGAAGCACAGTGGCACCTCTGTCATTAATCTTTCTTCATACAATTTGTCAGATGAAGAAATAGAGATCTTGTCTCTCGGTGTGTCTATGTGTTGGCCTAGAACTAAAGTTAATATGAACATTCAGAAAGCTGAAGTTGAGTCCCTTGTGCAACAGCTCAATCTAATTGATTCCAAATTGATCACAGATGATTTTCTGAGCAAAATACGTAATGCTTTCAAAAGTTATTTTTCTAGGAATGCTGTTCCTAAGATTTGGTTGAACAAAATCAAACGTCTTCGTGATTTATGCCGTAAGAAAGACATTGTGATTTCAAAATTTGACAAAGGAAATGGCATTCTCATAGATGATAAAGATACCTATTTGAAAAAGATGGGCTCCATCCTATCTGATTCCACCAAGTTTAAATTGTACGTCGTTGACAAACGCTGTAAGAAAAATCCCTTCATTTTTGAAGAGGATAAATTCAACAGAAAATTGGTTGAATTTGAAAAGGAAAAGTACATTAGCAGAGCCATTTTGTCTAAAATCAAATCATCTGGATCTCAGCCAGCGCGTCTTCATGGATTGCCGAAAGTTCATAAAAGTAATACTGACCCGCCCTACCGGCCGATTCTAAACATGAAAGATTCATATAAGAGCAATTTGTCGGAGTATCTTTGTCATCTATTGAAGCCATACTTACCAAAAACTTTTGTCATTAAAGACACGTTTGAGTTCGTTGATGAGATCAAAAAGTTTGATCTTGCTCAATTCGAAACTGCAGAAATGTGCAGTTTTGATGTGACGAACTTATTTGGTAATGTTCCCGTGTCCAAAACCATTGATCATATTTTGACGTTAATTGATTTTGATAACTTCGACCTTTCTCGAACAGCTTTGAAAGAGTTGCTAAGTTTAGCGTGCACCAACATTATTTTTTCTTTTAATGGCAATCTCTATACTCAGTTTAACGGTATGGCTATGGGCTTGAATCCGGGTCCTACCGTGGCTGCTTTCGCCATGGACAGTATGGAGCGCAAATTCAAAAATTTTTCAGGCAACCGTTTTTCAGCCGTTGTTTTACAAAAAGATATGTCGACGACTGTTTTTGCATTTTTCGTAATAGAAAAGAAATTGATAATTTTCTTGAGTTTATCAATTCGTTGAGCAACAGCATCAAATGTACTGTTGATTATCAGTCAGACGATTCCTTGCGGGTTCTAGATGCAAAAGTAACCATTGATCATGGCGATTTATTTGTCTCTTTTGCATTTAAAGAAGATATTCCTTCGTCTGCAATGGCTCCTTTTTCTTATAAAGTAGCGGCTTTCCTCTCTTTATTCTATCGAGCTTTCCGCATTTGCTCTCACGAATTCATTAAAAATAATTCATTTCATTGATGAAATTTTGAAATTCAGTCGGTTGAATGGCTACTCTGATAACTTAATGCCGAAAATGAAAGATGAGGTTGAACGCAAGCCGAATAATAGACACACTGAGAATGATAATGATCTAAAATTTATTCACTGGAATGTCCCTTTTCTTAGCAAGCGTGTCGAAGAGCTAAAGAAACGCATTTATACTGTCAATAAATCGTTACCTGAAAACTTGAAAATTAGATTGATTTTCAAAACTCTGAAAACCCTTGATTTTTGTCAGAACGTTGATGCTATTTCGAGTGACCTTAAATCTGATATTGTGTACCTTTACAGCTGTGATCGCTGCCAAATGCGATACGTTGGCGTTACAACACGCCATTTAGCCACTCGGATAAAAGAGCACATTTCTGGTAAACCGACCCCTACAGAGATATCTATGCACGTGCACAATCCGTCACGTGAGAATTTCAGCATCGTCGGTAGAACTAAATTTCCTAAAATTCTAGAAACGATATTGATCAAAAGCAACTTTGACACACTTGCTAACGAGAGGAGTGGATCTCACCCAATCAGACTTCATTTGTAAATTTCACCATAGTTTTTCAATTTTGTATATAAGCCATTTCGTATCTGCTTTTACCATTTGATTGTAACGCTGATGATGGTATGACCTCAAATACCGAAACATGTCCGGAATAAAATCTCACTGCTGAGTACGATGGTTTTGAAAAATATTATCCTGGGCGATCTTTCTTTGAAATATATATATATATATATATATATATATATATATATATATATATATATATATATATATGTAGGGTGGACCATTTGAAACCGCCGATTCTAATCGATTGTAACTTTTTTAATACTCAATCAAATTCAATAAAATTTTTACAGAAGTTTCGTACAAACATGCAATTTATGCCCATTATGTTTAACCCTAGAACGTACAAAAATAAAATATACATCTGTGTACAACGAGGTCAATTGACCTCATAATGGTTCACAAAGCATCTTTATCGTAATTGGCTTATGGTTTGGTAGAATAAGTAGATTTTTATGAAGGACATTGAAGTTGATTATATTTATTGATATCAAATAGACCTAACATAGATATAAAACCAATAAAATCTATAAGATATTATGAATTCATAATGTATCGGTCTAAATAAGTTTAATGCAAGTTGTATAATAAGCTGTATATCTCAACGCTGATTTCACTCGTTTATTTTAATTAGTCTTATGATAACAGTTTAGCCTGAATAGTAAAGTTTCTTATTTTTTAGTATCTGAATTATTCATGTTGTCACAATTCTCTTTACGTAAATCAAATAAACATTCCGTATTTTGAGTATTAGGCGTATAAGCACACTATATCATTATAAATAATACTATTACTACTAATGTACTATCATGACAATTTTTATACTTTAGATAAAAAATAATCACGACAGTCGGTATATTCATTTCTACATCCATTGCTTTGTAAAGTAATATTTTGTGTTATATTTAATAATACATTTTTGAACATTATGGTTTACGTACAAGAAAAATCACTGTTTTCCAAAATATTTTTTTTTCAAAATGAACGTCGTTTTCATCACAAAAACTAGTCATTATTTTGTATGAAGCAGCTGATGCGCAACCTCAAATCAGCAGTATGAGTACCACAAACCCACTTGGTGCACTTCGAGCATTTCAATTTCGTCTTATTGCGCTTAGAAGTATCACAAAATTGACAATTGCTTCTTTTGTTCACGATGTCTGAAGCAGGATGGCGCATTATTCCTGACATTTGCAATGCCCTTTCGGTTATGGGATGAAGGATAGTCCCGCTAGCTCTTTGGCGTTGAAAATCAGAAATCAATGCCATTGAAAGATCATAAATGAACGAAAATCTGGATAACGCTGGTTGGTTTGAAATATCCTTCCAAAGAATGTAAGCATTCAGAGCCGAAATATCAAGCACATTGCAAATACACCAAGGGGACATCGGCGTGTACCAATCCTTCTTGTATAGTGACGCAGCATCTGATCTATTGCATCCACTCCTGCTTTCAATTCATTGTACTCAAGAATAGTCAGTGGTTTTCGACATGAAGAATCATCTACAGTATCTGTCTGCTTTCCCGAAGAAAGTAATATCACATTTTTGTTTCGTCGTGGGACATATGATACAAGCACGGCGTCATTATTGAACGCAAACTTCGACGAGTACTTCTGACGACCTCGCACACTAGTTATTTTAGGAGGCAGTTCCCGCTTGTTTTTTCGCATCGTACCAAGCAAACTCATCTTATCTTCTTTCAGCCTTCTGGCGAGTGACAAAGAAGTAAAAAAATTGTCGGTGACAATATTACACCCACTTCCAGCGTAAGGTTTCACAAATCGCAGAACCACATCTTCCCCTACAGAGCCCACACGGATTCGGTCTCTCTCTTTTCCAAGGTAAGGCTCGATCTGAAGAACATACCTGTGGGTAGAATCAGCTGCTATCCAAAATTTGATCCCGAATTTTCCGGGTTTATTAGGGATATATTGGATGAAGCTGCATCGATTTCGCATAGCAAGAAGTTGTTCATCAGCTGTAATCGCCTCCGTCGGATAGTGCAGTTTCGCGATGTTAGATTGAAACAGTGTAAATGATTCACGTCTGGGTGCAAATTTGTCTGTTCGAAAACGAGCATTTCATGTACTCTTATCGTCGAATCTCAAGAATCGAAGTATAGACTTGAAACGTTGGAAGCCCATAGTCGCTCCAAATACAGGACGACCGTGAGTATTGTTCCAAAGACTATGGGTCGGTTCCTTCCGACCTTGATATATACCACGCAGGAAAGAAAGACCGATAAATGCTTTTAGTTCATCTATTGAAATGTCTTTGAAGACTTCACCGAGAACACGACGACCTTCGCGGTTAGTAGATAACATTATCAGTTCAAGAATGCTATCTGATATGATTAACCGAAATGAATCTTCTTCTGATTGTATCCTCTGTACTGCGTATCGTGTAGGTCCTCCCTGATGTCTAAGCACATCCTCAGCCCTGTTACGTCCTTGAGAATTACCAGGCCACGAAGAAAAGCATTCCTCACCATTTTTATCGATGTACGTCGATCTTGTTTCAGTCATTGTCAGAAGATTCTGTTTCATCAGAGTCACTATCAACTTGCAGTTGTTCATTGTTTTCTTCTTGAACTGACTCGCCATCACTTTCACTTTCATTGCTCAAAACACAGTCTTCGTCACTTTCCAATATTACGGCAGCAGCCCGTTCAGCAGTGAAAGTACGTTTCATGTCATGGAATAGTATGGAATTCGGTATGGAATAGTATACACTGTAGATGAGGAATAGAACAATATCATTCTCTGTCTTCGCTTAGTCATAATTGTGTCTAATAGAATCACATGATCAGTCAAGATCACGTGCAGTAGAAACGGCATCTGACGTTCATAAGCTGCAGAGTGCTGACATCACAGTGTTCTTGATACGCTTTTATGCTATGTTGTGACTCATGAGGTTTTCTATCAGCAAGGCAACGACATTTTAGACTGATGAATTGAAAACAATTGCAGGATGCAGCCAATCTTCACTGCTATTATAGTGCGTCATATTTATCGTTGACACTTCATTCTGCAGTCCGTTTCATAAAAAGTGGATCATCCTAAAATTTGACTAAAAATAACATAAGTATGGTACAGGAAGCATTTTTCATGTTATTTCATGTCCCTACTATATTTAAATGTCCTTATATAATCTGATAAGCTAATATAATATAATCTGATAAGTCGATCGATCACCAAGTTGATCTGTCATTTGGCCAATGTTCATTCGTAAAACATTCACATAGCGTTCAGAATTCAGGGTTCCTTGCTGTATGCGAAGTTCAGAGCGGCCATTGGTCCAAATGCCAGCCCAAATCAGTAGAGTCGCACCACCTTGTACACGGGGACGATGTAAATGTCTCGGAATTTCCTGAACAGATTTTATCCATAATCTCAATCGACCATCACTATCCTTCAGACGGACTGATGCCTCATCAGACCAGACAACCCGATCCCATTGATTTCGCCAGTGACAATGACTCATTGCCCATCTGAGACGTCTTTTTGTATGCTGATCTGATAATTCGATCTGAGAGGGCCTCTTACAGCTCTTGAAATTCGACTCAATAAGTCTTCTACGAATAGTGGACTTAGAAATAGACGAGTAGTCTAGTGCAGCCATCTCAGTTAACGAGAGACTTGGGTCAACTTTAACAAATCTCAAAATTAGTCGGTCTCTACGTTTGGATGTTTTGCGTGGACGGCCAGAGCCCTCTTTACGACAGAGTCGAAAATCATCATTATGCCATCGATGCACATTTGTGTAAGGGACATTTAGTCGCTTGCTTGTAGCTCGCAAAGAATTCTAGCAAGGCTGACACTTTGCCTTTTATGAATGTGATCTCGTTATTGTTCATTTGTGCTTTGTATTGTTTTCAACCGATAAGAGATAGATTTCTAGCTGAAAGCAATCAGGAGTGCTGCCAACACCACCGCAACGAAGTGAGGAAGCTATGGAACATGAAGTCCAGTTAATCACATGTAGCAGTTACATTATTGTTGATGAATAATGGTGCTATACTGGCTCTGATTGACCGATTTTCTTTATTTTTGTTTTGTCAATGAAAAGTGCCGCGAGTATGTTCTTCATCTCTATTGCATTTTACACTAAGGCCTTTCGCCCGCTCTCGTCAGAGTGAACCACGGGAATGAAACACAGATGCAGAAAACTCTCTCAACATACGTGACACGTGAGAAAACTCTGACGAGAGCGGGCGAAAGGCCTTAGTGTAAAATGCAATAGAGATGAAGAACATACTCGCGGCACTTTTCATTTACAAACTTACAAAGGGGACCTCCGTATTTTTGTTTTGCTTGATAGCTTTTGGCTTGTAGAACAACATATTACATAACAAAGGAAACAAATGTAATTTTATAAGAGTGAGGTATGATTTTGTGTAACATTGCTAAATGAAGATCAAATTATCTACTACTTTTTTATCTATAACAGGAAAACAACTCAATATTCATGCTTGAAATTTCCAACAATGATATTAGTAAGCACAACTGGCATATCTTCCAAATTTCAGAGAAATTCGTTCAAGTTTGGCGGAGTTAGACAAAGTTGAAGTTAAGGCGATGTTTAAGGGTGATCCATTTTTTATGAAACAATCTGATTGAAATTCCAATTGCGCGTGGTAAGTCTTCGAGACTACACTTCCAAAATTACACTTTCATAGCACTTCAATGCTAATTTTCTAATGTGGTCAATTGGCCTCATTGTACCTAAATGTAGTTATCCTATTATCTCAACAATTGAAAATCAGTTTCTCGCAAAATTTTGTGAGACTGTCATATCAGGGGAAATAATCAAAGTCAAGGAGTCTGGGATAAATCCTGTGTCAAGCTCCATGCAAACGATTGAAAATTGAAATGAGGTCAATTGACCTCATTGTACGTTCTAGGGTTAAACTCTAAGAAGACAAGATTTTTCACGGAATATAGACCTCGACATGACGGTCGTCAGTTTTCATCACTTTTTCCAACCGACACTGATATTCTTCCATCGTCTTGTGTCGCATCTCGTCAGTCACTTCACCGAAAGCAGTCATAATGCGCTCCTTCATTTCCGTGATGTCCCTCGGACGAGCACCGTAGACTTTTGACTTTAAAAAGCTCCACAGGGCATTAGATCCGGCGACCGCGCCGGTCACCGCATCGGACCTCCACGACCCATCCTCCTGGCAGAAAACTTTTCGTCCAACCATTTAAGAACCGCTCGACTCCAATGTGGCGGGGCACCGTCGTGCATGAAAATGAGTCTCTCCCTTAGACCGAGTCGCCTCACTGCTGGCCAAAATTGCTCCTTCAGCATAGCATAGTAGCGCTCGCCATTTGAATTTTCGTCAAAGAAGAGTGGTCCAATGATTCCTTCAGTCAAAAAGCCACCCAAAGAGTTGTTTTCTCAGGGTGGAGGTCTTGTTCAACAAATCAATTTGGGTTGTGCGGAGGCCAGTACCTGTGATTGTGGCGATTGACCGCACCGTGAAGGTAGAAATGTGCCTCATCCGATAATGCAAGCGAACGCAGGCACGATGGATCGTCTGCAATACGCCGAAGTTCTTCATTTGCAAAGTCCTCCTCTGAGACAGTGATGCCACTTTAAGCATGTGAGGATCCGACGGACAGTTGTGCGACTAATTCCTAGCGGCAACGATGCTCTACGAGACGAAGTGTGGGGATAC
Source organism: Prostheceraeus crozeri (assembly GCA_907163375.1). Lineage (NCBI taxonomy): Eukaryota > Metazoa > Platyhelminthes > Polycladida > Euryleptidae > Prostheceraeus > Prostheceraeus crozeri. The sequence goes on from CAJQUW010000823.1 coordinate 78,777, forward strand.
GTGCTATAATGCTTCCGAACTGCTTCGATATCCTCATCACTCCTCCGTATACTGGTTCGACTATGTGGTGCATTCAAGACGCATCCAGTGTTGTCACCTTCTGATGGAATCGCCTAACAGAATCGAGTCATGTCGTGCCTTGCAGAATTCGTCACGAAACTTGCGCTGCACCAAAACAATGATCTGTATTGAATCAAACCTCACCGCACACTGCGCGCTCTCTTGTCGTGAACAACATGGTCTTTTGATGGAAATGAAGGATTTCTCATGATTAAAATCCACAGTAAACACCAATTTTGAAATTTTCAATCAATTTAACAGCGATGTTATGCAGTCTGCTTTCCACGCTCTCTATTAATGATGGTTTCGCATGAACGGAAAGTTAAAAAAACTGTAGATATCTATGAGACATCTGTTGTCAAACATTCAGCAGATTTGACACAGAAATGATTACTTTTTTCAGATATTCGACCCTTGAAAACTTTTCACTGTTTCAAAATAAGGATTTTGATCATCAAAATTTAATAAAGAAGATGTTTTTGACTACTACAGTTAAAATGACAGATACATAAATACAAAACTGTGACATGTCAGAAAAACGTCAATTGCATGTTTATACGTAACTTGTGTAAAAATTTCATAGACAAAGGGAGAATAGCATAAAAGTTATAGGCAATTCTGAAGTACCTGAGAACTTACTTTTGATTGAACAAACATCATCCTTGACACTTAAATTTTCTAGAAAAACATTCAATTCATCGAGGAAGTTTGACTTTCAGTATAAAAAATTTAATTAAATAAATTCTGTAATAAAAACAGAAAAAATTGTCCTTTAGTGTATTAATGTATTTCTAATTTTATTTAAAATAATAAAATCAATAAATTTTAATTGAAATAATATTACTAAATAATTAGTAAAAATGTGATTTACGAGATTACTTCCAAAATTTGCCTCAAGTACATTGGTCAAACTAAAAGGACGATAAAATCAAGAATCAAAGAGCATATAAAATCATCAGAATCGGCTATGTATCAGCATATTACAGAGGAGCATCATTCATTCGTGGAAGACAATATTTCTTGGAAGATATTACGATTCGAACGCAATATATCAAGACGGAAAGCCTTGGAAGCCCTCCTCATAGACAAGAATAAAGATTCTCTCGTGAATAATTGCATTGGTGAGACTTTACTGCCATTCTTTTAATAGTAGTCATCTTTCATCGCTTTTTCTCTGATGGTTGTGTAGGATGTCGGTTGGTTGCGTGCACTTGCGGAGTTGGCTGGCTGCCAGGTCACTTGCACTTTGTGGCAGTCGGACGACTTCGTGAGTTCCACTAGTGACTGATGGACGTCCTACTACGTCATTTGCATTTTCTCATTCTGTACAAAAACTGCCATCTGTTATCTGTCCGTGCCTTCATTCTGTCACCCTTGATGAAGAAAAGCGAAATATTGGGTATTGCAAAGATTTCTTTTTGATTCCTGAGAAAGCCAGTGGCAATTGAAGATATTTATTTCTAATTTATTCAAATATAGCAGATATTTGCAATTTATTCGAGTCAAAAGTCGAGCACTTATTCGAAAACAATCTCTTTTTCTTTTGTTTGGTTAAAAACTTGACATGCAGATCTGAACTTGCATGGGCAACGATATTTACAAAGCAAGGTAAATGATTCATATCACACTGTCTATTCAGATCCGCTTTTTGTTCACAAATTTGTTTAATAGAGAATTTTGAAAATCGTAACGTCGTAACGCTATGTGGTCACACTGTTAAATGGAAGTTATCAGCGTCCGAACACTCACGGTATTGGTAGTTAGCATTGTAATATTCGATGGGTTAATTCATGACATTCTCGTACCGAATCGATTCAGAATGTGCCTATCATTTAAACTTTCGCAACATCTTTTAATCCTTTGATTTGGTAAAAATATCTGATCATTCGATTGTCCAATGTCCATTCATGTACACACGAATACGGTGACTTGATGAGCAGGCACATATTGTGTTGTCTTCTAGCTGTATTATTGCAACATGGCCGCGCTTTTTGAAATTAGGTCACACTTGGAATTTTCAACACGTTTTTGAGAAAATTCCAAACTAATGCTATGACCAAATATGCCTACTGCTCGAAATTGCAGCATAGGAGTTACATGGAGTGCCCAATTCGACGAAAAATGTAGCTCTAGTCTGATCATTTAGAAAATTGCCACCCAGCATCCTGAAAAATTGTGTATATAGCTGAGTGGATGGGTACTACTTTTATCAATGCATAAGTAGTGTCCTCGATGTCAAGAATAACGGCTAGCTCTTCAAAATCTTCATCGTCGCTATCTACATCTTCAGTAAGGCGGCGAAGAGCCTCCTCGGCAGAGATCCGTCGAATATGCCGGGCCATTGGAGATAGAATGAATTTTCGTGATTGTGAGAACAGAGCTTACACACCGCATCAGAAAGCACCAAATATCGGCCAATCACGGCAGCCGCAGGTACTGGGTCTGTACTACATGCACACACACAGAAGTCTGACTAGCGCAGTGCCTTTTACGTCAGCGTTTGGAAGTCAATGACACACATGGCACGAGAAGCTCAGCTCCGAACTGAACAATAGCCAGGCATACAATAATACATGTAGAATGAATCGAAAAGTTCGTTTAAGACCAAAGCAAAAGGAATAATAAAATCGATCACAAGTAATAACTTCAACAATCAGGCGGAAGGGCAAATCCAAAAAAAAACTCCTAGTTTTGATGCAATTTTTTCGTCTTTGAACATTTTTGTCCCGGATTTCATTAAATGTTGCATTAAATAATGTGTGTTCCATCACAGATAAATCTTAAGTATGTGAGAACCACAACATCTCTGTGTAACTCGTTAAAATCACCATGTTTGAAATTATGGCGTCGGTTAAGTGACACATGGTGTTGTTTATGTGACAACGATGCAGGCATTCAACGAATGACGTGGAATTACAATGAAATATTATGTAGGGAATAACTTGAGATAACATTACTCCAATATTACAGCTCAACTTGCTCAAATATTATAACATTATCTAAGATGGTCATCAAAAGTTCATATAGGCCTAATCCACCAGCATGCCGATTGTCCAAGACCAATGATTCAAGATCATTCTTTTTGTGCATGTCGTTGCTATTGTGAACAGTGCTCTAAATGCATCGTAGCATAGTACAGTGATTGAAAGTTTTTGAGCTAATTTACTTGTAAGTAAGCTTATATTAATGCTTAAAAGTAGTACAAAAATTAGACCTGTATAAAAATGGAAGAGAAAATGCCATCTGATTAATGATTCTGCAATTAAACTTTATGAGAAAATGATTTCAACGGTCAGGAAAAGTAAAATTGAGTGTGTAGTCCTTCAACACTTCGCAATATTTCTTATATCAATTACATAATACAATATTGTAGGCCTACATGTACTGCAAGTATTGTATGCCAGTAAAATAATTATACATGCATGTTGAGGTTAAAACTATTATATCTACACGTGCCTATAAATTATATCTTCCATTGCATGCCTACACTGTATAAGCCTACATGTAGTAGTAGTACATGTATTGTAGACTTATTGTGGGGGTGCATGTGTTATACTACTGTAAGCCTACATATACTGCATGTCTCTTATACAAGCAAAACTATTTTACACGTTTAAAGCTCATACGAACATAAGCCTTTTGAGTAACAAGGTGGGATGAGAATTGCGAAGGCATGAAAAAGTTATCCGGAACACCACAATCATTGGAGATTGGTACATGAGCATCCTAATTTCGCTACAAAAATGTGCTTTAGTGGCAAACTTTGTGTTGCACCAAAATTACGTGTGCATGAGTTCTGTCCTTAAACTCAATTGATTCAATTGATTCGTCAAAGAATTATGTACCTTTTCTTAAATGTAACCCATTGTCAATGAAGCATACGATGGCGGCATCATCGTCCCCATCGCTGTTCCGGATATTTGAAAAAAGGATTTATTGTCAAGCTTGAAGTAGTTATTTGTTAAAACTATTTCAATTGCTGTTATAATGAAATCTTGAGGAAAACGTTCAGGGACATAATCTCTGCATTTTGATGACCAGAAACGTATCGCTTCAAGTCTCCGCGCATTTGGAATATTGGTATAAAGTGATATAGCGTCAAATGTTGCAAAGCAGCAATTATTCACATGCCTCGGTAATATATTCAGGAAATGTTGGGTATCACGACAATACCTTTGTAACTGTTGGACGAGAGGCTAAATGGTGCCATCTATGAGTTCACTCAATCTACATGTTGGTGCATTTACATTGTTGATAATCGGTCGAAATTTGAGATTTAGAGGTGCTGCACATTGAACGTAACCATATTCATGTGGAATATATTCTTCAAAATAATCATGATGCTTGTGCACTTTTGGTAGTCCATATACGAAAGGAGTAGAAGGATGGAATTTAGAAACATATGATTCTTCTTTTTTTGTGAAAACATTTGGATGGGATGATATAAGCTGCTTTACTTTATTGAGAGTAGAGTGCGGATGATATCTATCAATCGCTTAATAGGTCTCATTGTCACTAATATGCTCTTCAAATATTCGATCTTTTTAAAAGTCTAAGTTCAATATAGTAAGAAGCCATCAGGTTCATTATAAGCGAGAGTTTTGTTGCATCCGGTGGTGTAGTCTTTCAACAAGTAAGAGGCATTTCTACGGGTAATAATTGTAGGTTACACCACGAGTTAATTCAACGAGCACGAACCGAATGGTGCAACCGAATTACACCACAGTTTATTACCCCTACATTGGTCTAAGTGTAGTGTATGAGATTTTTTTCCGGGGAATGTTTTGTTCAGCGAGAACTAGAGAAACCGGATATTTTATGGCTGGCGCGGGCAAGCGATGTGGAGGAGATGGATGACTTCGGCGGTCAATTTGTTTTTTACAGCGACAGGGCCTTTGAACTTCAAGAAGTGGATGAGCATGAAAGCATGACTGCGTCTTAGTTTGAAATCGGTGAGGAGATATTTTACCTTCAACAGAAGAGGATCGAAGACATTTACCGTGATGGGATGAATGATTGTTTGCTAATCTCCAAATGCGTTTAGTCCACATTATCAGCGACTTCAACTGTACATTATGATGCAGTAACCTTGGCGATCATCGTCCAGCTCATTTTGTAATGTTCCTTACTTATTTTTTAAATTATCAACGACTTCGTACACAATAAGCTGTCAAGATTGCTATTTTTATTATCATTTTTCTGAAGTGAGTGAGTCTCGGGCAAAAGTGTTGTGTATGAGAAGCATTATCCATAGTTTTACAGACTGCACTCCGAAAACTGTGGTGTAAGAGGTTTTGACGACGAGTTTCCTAAATTTCATCGACCTAATACACAGTGAGAGATGTCAAGAATGCCCTTTTTATTACCTTCCTATGAAGTGATCGAGTCTCGGGTAAACCTGTGTTGTATGAGAATTATTATCCAGTTTCACAGACTGCAATCTGAAACAGAGGTGTAAGAGAATTAGATGACGAGTTTTCTTGACACAAAAACGAAACTGTAGTGTGATCAATGATGTCAAGAATTGCCATTTTTATTGCCATTTTGTGAAGTGATCGCCGAGTCTGTGGACACAGCAAAACTGTGGTGTAAGCGCGATATTATCCATAGTTTGACAGACTACATTCCGAAAACTGTGGTGTAAGCGCAATATTATCCATAGTTTGACAGACTACATTCCGAAAACTTTGGTACAACAACAAGCTCTTAACAAGAGAACAAAACTGTGGCGATATATTCATAGTAAGTTTTATTACCTTCGATGTGAGCGCGTCGGGGGCAAAATTGTGGTGTATGAGAAATATTCTACACAGTTTGACAGACTGCATTCGAAAACTGTGGTATACGACGAGTTTTCTTAACAGGAAACCAAAACTGTGGCTCATGCATGTCATCCTCACTGTGCATACATGAGAAATTTTCCACAGTTAGCACACGGAGAAGGAAGTATTTGTTCAGGCTTCCACGAAGAAACAGATCATTTATGACTGAGTGGTATGATGACACGGGCGTGAGGCGCGTGTAAAGAAGACAAAAGCGTGGGGCTGCCGATAGAAGTCTTAGTTGAACGTTGGACCGCACCTTCGTCTGAGATTGCCTAAAGTACCGTATTAGATTTCACAGGAACATTTTTAAGAGAGCTAGTCACTTCCCAACTTCCATTTATAGTCTAAAATTTACACGAATGTGGTGACTTCTTCATCTCAAGCGATTGAACAAGTTATTTCCAATAACGTTTCGAAAAACACCTAGAAGAAGAATTCCTGGACTACAAAAATTTATGAAGACTCGGTCGAGTGGCGCAGCGGAATGGACGCGAACGTACAGTTCTTGCATTTGAGTGATTTCAATCCTTCACTGTGCTTTGAACTGGTGAATGCATTGTAACCACAGAATTAGATTCATCTGCGCGCGCTTCGGTTTCCTAGAAAGGAAGAATTGTATGCACAGCCTTGATATCGAAATGGCACATCACAGAATTAGACAACTTGCTCCTTCTCGAATGGATAATTCGAGTATCACCTGCTATTGGAAATGGCAAACAATAAGCTGTCAGCAGAGGACACCAGAGCCAGTGAGAGATGCGTGCGTGCTGTGCTAACACTTCGCACACACCAAAACACACATCGATGCGTGGCTTCGATTCAATGTATGCACTATACAGTGAGCAATGCCAAGGAGAGGATGTGAAATCATCAAGTGAAGTAATTTTCGTGCGCCTGCTACTTTCTTTAATGATGATCGGCAGGGCCAGCATTATGGAGAAAACTTGTGGGCAATGATCTGAAGCCTTCGAATCTGAAGGAATTTTGGCAATCGAAGCACTTTGCTGGAACTCACATTGATCCGCAAGCGACGCACGACTTTCTTCCTGTCTCTGTAAGGTATTAGGAATTCCTTTTTGCCCACCTAATAGGCTCCTCGATGTGCCGTCCATTTCGTATTAATCACACTTCTAGCAAACCGAAGCAGATAAACAAAATATTTAATTCTGTGGTTGAAACACTTCACATTCGAGGTCAAGTGACAGGATGGGAAAGATTATCCTCTAAATACTTTATACAACATACTCTGTGGGATTTGCTGGTCTATCCGTTATTCGTACCCAGATATAAACATTCTGTCATCGGAAGATCAACCTCAATAAGTGCCATGATGCAAACTCACTCGGAAGGGAGTTGGAGCAATAAGGAGACAATCACAGTCATTGACATCCGAACACGAAGCGCTGCTGTGGGAGACCAATTCGTTCTCAATGAACAGTGGATCTGTATTTCAGCGGGCAGTGTATTTCTACGTGTACAAAGCATTTGGTCTTGGAGGTATGGATGAACATAGAAATATGATTATTAGTCAGTTTGAATTCGGTGAGAACGCTGTCGGGAATTATCTGATATTCACAGGAAGAAATCACAAGATCTACAGTGGTGGGGTGAAAGATCGCAAAGCATTACCCAAGCAAGTTAAACAATACGACGCCACTGAAAATCCTCGATCTATTTACAAAATCGTGAAGCGATGCATAAACTGCTTGCACGAAAATGGAATACATGAGGATCCATTTTACAGTCAATTCATCCAAACCAGCTACGCTACTCGGTGGCTCCTGCAGGTGTTGGAAATTGGGAAAACTACTGTCAGAGGCCGTCACAGATGCTGAAATAACAGCAAACATATTAGCTCATTTCGGTAAGGTTACTTGCGCTACGCGACTCTTTAATAATGAATTCGATGAGCAGTTAATGAAAGCAAGAACAGGTCATTGAAGTGACGCCTTCACAAGCGCACCTCCTACGACAAACAGAAAGTAATCAGTGGTCTTTGGGAGCCTCCGCTTCCAAAGAAGAGCTTGTTGGACTGTTTTTGTATAAGACCTTCTACCAATAGCTTCGATTTAGCGATTGACATGCTGTAAATTAGCTTTCAATCCATTATTTGGATTATATCGAGATTTTTTCAAAATGGACCGAATTTGGGAATCAGATGTGTGTAAACGGTAGTCAATTTAATACCAAAATAAATAGCATTCAATTCCGTTGCGACGTTTCTGCTATTGTAATTTTGCATAAAGATTATACATAAAGATGTAGACATAATTTACAGTGGCCGTGATCACGCCTCAGTGCGAAAATTTGGGTTGCTCATAAATTTGGTTAATTTTATTTCTTGATTTTTAAACCAAATTAAACCAAATTTTAAACCAAAAAGATAATATGCCGAAGCTAGCAATCAACTTAGATCAATTCATTGACTAAAAATTCGACCGGCACTTGCCCACTTCTACTTGAAAGGTTGAATAATACCGTAACGGATAGAATATTGAGCCTGCTTCGGTGTTATACCGTCATTCAGAAACATCACAGAATATTTTATGCAGATGAATTTAATGTTGACAGAATGTTTAGTTAATCAACAGCGCCGTACCATGGATGCTTAACACGAGTTCAATATTTGACATGTACACATGTAGAACAAAAATTACAATAGAAGTGAGTTTACTCAACGACTTAAATTATAAGCTGCTTTAACCGCACATTATGACAAGACTATCCTTCTCCTCCTCCATCGATTTATTGTGATCCTTGTTGAACTTCTTGCAATGCATTAATTGTTTATTTGCAAATATCTCACTGACCTTATGTACACAGTGAGAGATGTCAAGAAAGCCCTATTGATTACCTTTCTATGACGTGATTGAGTGTCGGGCAAAACTGCGGTGTAAGAGAATTATTCCACACAGTTTCACAGACTGCAGTCTGAAACTGTAGTGTAAGCATAGAAATTGACAACCATAAAACCTCTAGAATGGAAATGAAGCTTCATGCAATGCACAATAACGGCACATAAATCGCACGCATTTTCACTTAGATGCACCTGCCAACGTCTGTATCATTGGGTTAGAATCAGTCACATGAGTAAATCGAAGGTTTTAATTGGTTCTTCATGCCCCAACTTAGTTCCCCCGGATGTGCCGCGACCTTCAGTCAATTTCCATTCTAGCGAACTTCAGATAAACAGTTTATTTCTATGGGTGTAAGAGAATTATTCCACACAGTTCACAGACTGCAATCTGAAACTGTGGTGTAAGAGAATTAGATGAGTTTTCTTAACACAAAAACGAAACTGTGGCGACATATGCACCCTCACTGTGGTGTAACTGCCATTCCCTGCTTGCGGAGTCATTTCTTTTACATTACGAATTCATTTTTGTAACTTATTTTAGTGAAGAATCAGACGTACGGTCCAGTAGATTATTATCTAATACTTCTACATACATATTCTCTTTGTATGCGACATCTTGAATAAGACACTGAAAAGGCGGAGGTCTGTCATAGATATTTTGCCAGAAAAGCTTGTCGCTGCCTCGTGATAGCTGACATGGCAAAGAATGTCATATAGACCAGGCGTACGAAGTGTTCATGATAGCAAATCAAAAGCTAAAACTAACAGTACCGAAAAATGTGTTGCTCTTCAGTGTGCAATACTCTGGTTCGCTGGTGATGTATCTACGATAGACTTCCGTCTTTTCAGTGACTTATGGAAACATCGACAATTTATGCATTATTAATTATAAAACGTTTGATCCCTTCATGTCACAGACTTTCTGTACATAAGAAAAAGATTCCATCGAAAAAGTTAATCATACAGCTGCTACTCTAGTTAATAGTGGATTAACAGCGTAGATCTCAAGCACAGTACTGAGAGGCAGTTGCATAAACATAGTGAAACTTTTTTTGGGTGAAATATAAATTATGTTGTTGAAAATTTCTTCGGGTACTGCAAACACAACTTTTATTCTGTGCGTTATTATTTAAAAGTTCTGTTTTCAGTGCCCGAAGAAATGTTCAACAACATAATTTATATTTCTCCCAATAATGGAACCGGGTACATGGAGGATTCGGCCCCACAGCCATTTCAACAGTGAAACTTTATTGAAATGCGCATATTTTTTGCTAAACAGCTTCTTAATAATTGGACGTGGTTTCATTAATTTAATTAATTTCGAGGCTGCTTTCATATAGCAGGGCCCCGCTTGGGTGAGTTTGAGCGTTCAGGAGTACGGCCAAAACATGAATCCTTACCCAAGTTCCTGCTGATCACCTCAAATGCACATGTTTTCAATTAGACAATATGATTTAGTTGTTATCTCCTTTAACGTGTACATGCGGAACGCCACATGGGTCCTTTGAAGGGATCAAAGTCTCTTCACTTGTCGCTATCTTCTATTTCATTTTTCCTTAAATCAAAGCATCAAATTTCATTCTGACGCAATTGACATATGCAAGCATTTGAGCGACCTGACCTGTATATTTCAGATTTAGTCATAATAGTAGTGATCCCATTGCAAAAGCAAGGACAAAATGAGCAGCGATCCGTCTTCGTGCTGACTCAGCCCCCCCTCTGGAAGGAAGTGGCCAAGGATGTGCTGGAAGGGCTCGGACCGAGAGGAGGAAACCGTCCCCCTTCCTGTCAGACTTCCAACTTGGGTGGGAGTGATCGTAGAAAGTCGTGCGATAGCTCATGTGAAAGCTAAAAGTGAGACCAATGCATAGTTTGTCCAAGTTTTCCTAGGTTCAGAGTGAAAAATGACTTGATTATGGCAGGAATCTCCGAAAAACGGTAGACTTAGAAGTCTTTTCACAAACGATGAAGTGTAAATTCAGAGTGAATACATCTGTTAGGTATACATCAACTGTGGATTTGAAGTAAAGCGAATCATGTTACATGTACAGAATGAATCGAATATTAGACAACGCATGCAAGTTTTTGACGACTTAAGTGTGTCATGAAAAAACCCAAGTCTAAGTTTAACATGTTCGATATAAAAAGTGAGATGGATAGGAATAAGTGCTGAATGGAGTATGACCTTGTATCTCATGACAACATGGTTTCAAAGTAATGAAAGACGTAACGGTAAGAGTGTGTGAGTTAAACGTTGCGCATCAAGCACAAAGACGAAAGCAATCATCAACAACTCAATCCTATGTCAACTAGATGAGACGTTCAGTTTTGCTAATCATTGAAATGAAAGATACAAGTGAAAGACGATCACAGGAAACTCAAAACTTATCAATGTGCAAGAGTTCTAGAACTAAAACCCACTAAGTGTTGAGGTCAACACAGAGCGCAAGGGCTTCTAAAGTGCTAGCATTAGACATGAATGATAAAGTTATTCTTCCAAGGTAGATGATCAATGATAATCATGAGATATGAAACTCTACAATATTAGCTACATGATTAAAAGTGGATACAAAGCAATGTAGAAGCGAATACGTTTTACTTGTTGAATTAGATAGACACAACAGTGAATCAACTAGAATAAATGCTCATCACGTTTTATAAATGTTAGTTGGGATCAGTGAAGTATGAGAAAGATGTTGGCATCAAATTGAAAGTAAGCAGTAACTAACTTGTGTACTTACAACAGAAATTCAGGTTTACTAAAAGCAGCCTTCTACTGCAGCGAGACTGAGAGTTTAGAATGTTGTTATATGAAAACAGTGTTCACCACAGCGCTAGAAAGTTGTATCTAAAAGGTTTTACTGCACTGTGTGGATTGTTTTGTAACTTACTTTCACAGTGTTAAAAGGTTTTATATTGAGTGGAGATGTGTACTACACTGTGTTGAATGTTTTATAAATACAGGTAAATTCTTGTCACAAACGTTGAGTGTGTGAATGCTAGCCATAAGTTCCATGACATTTAATCACGTTGGTTATAGCACAAGTCCTAAAGTCCATAATCCAAGGGTAGAGACATCTACGGTTGGATTTAGGGATTTAGGGTTTTATATAACACACGTTAACCGTTAGTGTAGAATACGTGAAGCACCTGTTTGCTTAAAAGTCTAAACGCAAATGTTGAAATAAGTTTTGTAAGAAGTTAAAAACATTGACATGATGTTGTGAAAGTAGAAACTTAGCGAACGTTGAAAAAAGTTTTATGAATGTTTTTGCAGTCACTATCGTAAGCGTACCAGCTTTACTATATGTGTTGTTTGCCTTTATCAAATTGAATTCGTGTGCAGACTGTTTTGTAAATAAAGACAGATATTGTTCAACGTTTTTGCAGTCTGCATCGATAGCATGCAAGTGTACACATAACAACATGTAACAACAGTCGAATGCATACGAGTTAGGAACCACTCAAAACACGTGTGAGATAAAAATCAACCTGCTAGATTAAGTGAGCACCTCACAAAAGTGTTGAATATGTTTTACGGGAAACTTGTAAAGGAGAACTGTGTATCGAGAACGCTTACTATCATCATAGACAGATGAAAATGAATGATACATTCTAACTTCAATTTTTTGACGTTCAAATGAAATTCGTAAATATGAAGTTGTAGACTCCGCTATGTAAAAAACTACATGCTTTGTGACTAATACATCATGTTGTTAAAACTTTCATAGGTTGATGACTGCAGTCGCGTTTAAAGTTGATATAAAAACCTGTAGAAACGTATAAGTTTTAGATGCAGTTCAACGTGGTGACTCGTACATGGAACTAACAAAATGAACAAGTCTGTGTAGAGGCACATAACACGCTCATCAGTAGGAAACAGCAAAGCATGTAATATCATTGAATTATCAATGGAAAGTATTTGAGTTACAAGTCTGTGTTGACGAGAGTGGAGCTATTTCATTGGTATGAAACAGTGAACATTACTTTAGAACATTAGGACTGTCCATGAGTATTGTAAAGAAAGGTTAGAATCAAATGTGTAAGTTCGCTTTTCATATGCATGACAAATTAAGAGAATCAACACGTGTCTCATTCTAAAACTAATTGTGCGTTACTTGTAAGTTGATAATAGAATCAACATTGAAACCTGCATCAAGTGATTTTCTGTGCGAATGCAGACGATGTGAAAATGACACACTGGTTGACATTTAACAATGCTTGCAATATTCAACACGCTGCCATTGAAAAGCAGGTAAAATGTTTATCATCAAACCTAAGCGCACGCTGGCACCTGTTTGTCGCGCTGTCTCCTCAGCAGATGGAGTGTTCCAAGAACACAGAGGTGAATGACAGCGCACCGGTTGGCGACCATCTCTCGCATTAAATACATTGCCCCCTATACACATCGAATTTTCTATCGCATCTGTGCAACGAGCAAGGTTGGTTGAATTTATCGTCATCTCAGACCTCCCACGTAGCTGATTCCCACACAGCTCATTGTTATCGCACCGGAGATATCATCGTGGCGACTGAAAGGATTCTCAAGTTGACAATTTGTTACTGTGCACTGTCACAGTTTCGCACGCGCAAGTAACCATTTGCTGCTAAAGCATGGACACTACCGATTTGTTCAAGGCTTCAATGCCTTGCTAGCAAGTGTCAAACTTTTGTGCAGTAAGTGTAAAACTCGTCCAACACAAATCTTGAAAGTCCTAACTGCCATGTTTGATGTCCTAACTGTCATCATGTTTAAAGTTTTAAAGCACATATGATAAGTTGCAAGGATCTATTGCAATTACATGATGTAAAATATAAACGTATGTAGAGAGATGATGACTCTTAGACGTGAAGTCATGAGGAGATTTATTTCTTCACCACCCGTCAAATGGAAATAGTAATGGTGTTAGTTACATTGGAAGAATCATCAGAGCAAAATGTTCTATAGTAATGCAGGCAGTGAATTGACTTAGTAGTAGAGTCACATCCATGTCACTATATATAAAGTTTGAAATCATGTTAGAATCCTTTCAGCATTTGTAACGTTAGAAATAAAATTGATGTTGGAGAACTGTATTCCAGTCATGTTTAAAGTGACAATGTGTGTGTGTGTGTTTGAGATTGAGTTCAACGTTATTTAGGGATATAACTTCGTGCGCTGCGTAAACGAACACTTTATAACACGATGCGAGTCCAGTGAAAGCTTATACAATTGTATAAACACATAAAATTGAAATGTCATGGGAATGCATTATTGAACTTTACAAGCATCCTTCGAATGAAACATTGAATCAAGCCTCTTCAAAAGTGAGCATGATAATGATATAAGAAAACATTCAAATGGTGTGAAGCCCCTAAGTATCATTGTGAGCATCTGTACGTTTGTCATTTCATGTACTTTATCACACGCTAGGAACTATTCAATGTTTTCATCTTTTTCAGTCTTCACTTCGGATACATTCAGTTCACTTGAGGGTCATACAAACTTGCCACTCAGGATAAAGAGACCGCTATCACAAAGCGTGAGGCGTGCGTCATTCCCCTTCCGTTACAACGAAGCGGCAATACCCATTTATGGTAATCTTGACTCCCTACGTCAGTCAGGAAAATCAGCGGTTGACATTCCAAATACGGTGAGATGAAATCGTTTGAAGGAGACATGACCAAATTTGGACATTGGCATATTCTGTCTTTGTGAGAGAGAAGTATGTAAGGTGCTTCTCCGCAGCCAATTTCATTCCTGTTTCCTCCTTTCAACGTTGAGCCGTCTGACGTTTGCTATCAAACGTTCTAAGTTAGAGATTTAAAGTCAGATCTTACAGGTATCACTGATACACTTTCTAACATTGGGGTCTTAAGGTTATGGTCATCATAGTCTGTCCTATGCCATTTATTACAATCATGTTTCTGATAAACAGTGCTTTCTTGTGAGAACTGTAGTCACTGACTTTTATTTTGCAGTTTCAACATGGTTTTATCAAAGTTTTCGCGCTACAACGTCACAAGGCGTTCATGTGATAAAGTATACAGAGGGACCGAATACAAAAAGCACTTGAGGCAGGTGGAACACACTGGGGAGCATAAGAAGGTCTTTGAAATAAAGACATGTGTCCATCATGCTGTGGACGCAGACTCTGACTTTGTCGAATTCAGGAAAAGACATGATCAGTGTCCTACTGGGTCTATTTCTAACTGCCAGTTCAAAAAGTGGTTTGATGACTTGTATAGACGAAGGCAGGAGGAGAGGGCGGCTGTAAGACACATTGTCGACTTTGATGATGATGGGAACGATCTCTTCCTCAGCGATACAAGCAGCAGTGAGGAGGAAGGGGAAGTACAGGAGGTGACAGCCGTTTTCATTAGTAGTAAACAGGAATCTGAACATTTATCTGAGCATACATCTGAACATATAGAGGAGCCACTTAACACTTCTACGCCAAAGAAAGCGGTATACGCCAACAAACAAGAGCTCTAGATAGAGATGAGATGAAGGCGAAGATCACAGCGAGCCCATTACATGCTGCTCAAAGATCGCTATGAGGCCATGAATAGACAAAATAAAGAGATGGTGCAGGATATAGCCAAACTAGAAATTAAAGTGGGAACGGTGAAAATCTTACAGGAGGAAGTATTACTGCTGCAGAAGAGAGAAGAAACATTAATGAAAGAGAGGCGGGAATGGAAGGAGAGGGAGATGGCTTATGAGGAGGTAGTATCCGAGTTGAATCATCAGAGGCAGGAGGTTGACAGACTTGGTGTGATAGAGAGGAACTGTCAAAGGATGAGAGAAGAAAATCATGACCTGAAGGGGAGACTTAGTCAGGCTGAAGACATCAACAAGGAAATGATGAGAAGACACGTAGAGGTACACCTGCCAATCTACAGAAACCAAGTATGTGACGTGCCTACTGTTACAGATGATCTAAACACCACACAGCAGTGCTACGAGGGAGGTGGGGTCACCTGCATTCATATCAGTATGGAGGTAGACGGTCGACTGTGTAATGTTTCAGTGAGAAAAGTGAAGAGGAAAATTCCTAGTAAGTTACTCGAACGTCATTGCCTTTCAATCAACTCTAACACCATTTTTTTTCTTACAGAGATCGTCGAGCAAAAGTAGAGAGCAGTCGAAAAACGCTACAAATGGCCTTCATGAGGCTATTGAATGCCCCAAACAGCCTTTATGAGGCTACACATAATGAGGCCGGAAAGTGTTTTCACTTTCTGACGGCTCCAAGCCGGTTGAACTCAGAGGATGGGTTGAAAATTGATGAAAGGGATGAAAGGATGGCCATTCACAAACACTAGATTCAAGGATCCCTATCTTTCTTAGAAAATGAAGAAGCTCTTATTAAATTCATCTGAAAGAGAAAGCAACTTCATGACAAGTGTTAAATGTGTACGTTGTCCAACACACATCTTTAAAGTCCTAGCTGCCATATAATCATCATGCAAACATACAGCACACTGTTTCACCACATTTCACCGTGAATGAATCATGCGTTCTTATCAGAACTTCCTTCAAATACATCTAAAGCGGTCCCAAGTCCGCAACATATCTTCGGATATTGAATTCAGAGGGGAAGGATAAATGATGAAATGGAATGAAGGGAAGCCAAACTTGTAGCACATGCAGCCACAAACACATTTCTATCTTCATTAAGATGACATTCAATCACTTGAATTCTAATCTGTTCATCAGATCCTTAGATCTCAGTACAGTCAACTCTCTAACGTGCTTTTTGAACCTATTATCTCTAACTTTACAAACAGTGAAATGATTTTAACATTACATTAAACTTTACAAACAACTTTATTTCTAACTTTACGAACAACAACTTTATTTCTAACTTTACAAATACTGAAATGATTCTAACATTATTTTATACTTCACCAATCTTACAAACTTTACAAGCAACAACTTTATTTCTAACTTTACAAACTCTGAAATGATTCTAACTTTGTTTCAAACTTTACAAACATCAACTTTATTTCTAACTTTACAAACAGTGAAATGCTTGTGACTATACTTTATACTTTATCTATCTTACAAACACTGAAATGATTCTGACAAAATTCCTAACTTTACAAACAGTAAAATGGTTGTAACTTTATTGCTAAGTCAATCCACTCTGTTTGACGCCCAACTTTATGTGAAAAGAAAACGACACAGTATGTACATGATATGTTATTGAAACCCACACAGCTTTTTGTTACACTAACAATTCATTTCAATGTGAGCTAGTCTTGTATCACTTATTTCAGAGGACATAACTTTTCACTTTACTTATTCCTATAATGTTACTACTATGTGTTCTAAACTTTGAGATCGCTTTCACTTCTATCTCACACTTTCTTCATCATATAACCAAGTGAATGAAATTGATGATATATTATCTGACTAAGCTCATTGAGTCACACTCTACACGAACAGATATTGCTAACATGGATCATATAAAACGCTAAGTCTTGTCATAGGGTTGACTATGCTATGGACTTAGTGATTTATTTATGTAACTTACACTTTTAAAACGCTAAACCCCTAAATCTCAACACAGGGACACCTATCCTATGGATTTAGTGATTTCGGAGTATTGCTGTATAATTTAGTAAACTTATGTCTCTGTCAGCGTACGACATTTAACTTTCATGTAACTCGCTTGAACTAAATTCACTTTGATGATGGATGATAATATCAATCCGTGCATGCAGTCATTTAGTAGAGAGAGTTTTCACTTGTCTGCATTTGTGAAGTCGTTTTCCTATCACTCCCTTACTGATTTTCTTGTTCACTGTAAATCATATCAGCAGATCATTTAGTGGTTCCAATCTGTCGAACAACATTCATATCAACACTACAAGCGTTGCATAATCCTAAACCTCTGTATGACCCTGTATTTCACTCAGGTTTTATTTACTCTTTGGTCATTGCCTACCTAGAGTTTCAAGATGCTTCACATTGTAAAAGTCATACTCGTGAGATTTACAGTACTATCCCCATGTCAATTACAGCAAACGTATAAGTAAACACACGTGAGACAAGACATCAATTACATCGCTTATTCCTATCCATCGTCATTACCTTATGTTTAGCATGATATACACATTTTTTTCTCCCTCGTGCTTTTCGTTTCAATACTTGGTTTGTGTGTTACTCAAAGCTTTATGAATTTATCCAACCATTCATCATAAAACGTCCGACGAATCCTACGTTGTACGAAACATGGATGTTAAAGTACAACACTGACTGATGAATGATGTTCATATATTCCTAGCTTGGATAACATGAAACTTTCATGCATTGACTATTATATATTTTCCTAATCAACTCTTTACATACTTATTATTCGAATCACTAAGAGACATACAATGTATTCAACTCTCCTATTGAACATGAATCAATCACCTTTCAGCTGACTGCATCAAATGTAAAGGGTATAACATAATGAGCATCAACGATATTGAAATCTGTCTTTTCATCATGAAATTGAGTCATGCGTTTAAAGTCATTGTATAAAGTGAACATATGCATCATGTGTTGCATGTATTCTACACTAAAAGCGATCGTTAATCTGTGTTATCCAAAACCCTAAATCACTAAATCATATCCCTTTCATATCACACTTAGTTTGGATTTTCTATTTCGATGTCATATAAATCTCACTTGGTCATTCATAAGTGACAAACGCGATAGTCTAAGTGTTATTCGTAAATGACGTGTCACTTTATAAACATCGTTTGGTTCCTAGTTACTCATTTACTCCTGCGACTTTTAAACGTTTGAAACTCTACTGTCATGAAATAAGGTCTAACTACATACATCAACAATTATTCTTATCCATCTCACCTGCAGGTTTCATGTTCAATGCAATAAACTTACGACTTGGGTTTTCATTTCGATGACTAACACAACTTACTGTAATAATACATCTCATATGTACATTATGACCAACGTGATAGACTACATGTTTCTTTCATGTAACGGTTAACATTAACTTGTGTTATATAAAACGCTAGATCCCTAAATCCAACCGTAGAGAACCCCACCCTTCAGATGATGAACTTTAGGACTTGTGATGTGTGGTATGACCAATGTGATGGACTTAATGTTATCAAATGTCATGTAACTTATTGCTAACCCTAGATTCTCTCACACACTCAACGTTTGCGACAAGACTTTACCTGTATTTATAAAACACTCAACACAGTGTAGTACACATCTCCACTCAATATAAAACCTTTTAGCACTGTGAAAGTAAGTTACAAAACAATCCACACAGTGCAGTAAAACCTTCTAGATACAACTTTCTAGCGCTGTGGCGAACACTGTTTTCATATAACAACATTCTAAACTCTCAGTCTCACTGCAGTAGAAGGCTGCCTTTAGTAAACCTGAATTTCTGTTGTAAGTGCACAAGTTAGTTACTGCTTACTTTCAATTTGATGCCAACATCTTTCTCATACTTCACTGATCCCACCTAACATTTATAAAACGTGATGAGCATTTATTCTAGTTGATTCACTGTTGTGTCTATCTAATTCAACAAGTAAAACGTATTCGCTTCTACATTGCTTTGTATCCACTTTTAATCATGTAGCTAATATTGTAGAGTTTCATATCTCATGATTATCATTGATCATCTACCTTGGAAGAATACCTTTATCATTCATGTCTAATGCTAGCACTTTAGAAGCCCTTGCGCTCTGTGTTGACCTCAACACTTAGTGGGTTTTAGTTCTAGAACTCTTGCACATTGATAAGTTTTGAGTTTCCTGTGATCGTCTTTCACTTGTATCTTTCATTTCAATGATTAGCAAAACTGAACGTCTCATCTAGTTGACATAGGATTGAGTTGTTGATGATTGCTTTCGTCTTTGTGTTTGATGAGCAACGTTTAACTTACACACTCTTACCGTTAGATATTTCATTACTTTGAAACTATGTTGTCATGAGATACAAGGTCATACTCCATTCAACACTTATTCCTATCCATCTCACTTTTCATAACCAACATGTTAAACTTAGACTTGGGTTTTTTCATGACACACTCATGTCGTCAAAAACTTGCATGCGTTGTCTAATATTCGATTCATTCTGTACATGTAACATGATTCGCTTTACTTTAAATCCAAAGTTGATGTATACCTAACAGATGTATTCACTCTGAATTTACACTTCACCGTTTATGAAAAGAATGTCACATAAATCATTTTACACACTGCAGTCCGGTCTCAACTAAGGATAAAAACTTTCTAATGCTGTTGTGAGTTCAGTCAGTCTTGAAACTTCAATGATGAAACTTTACTTTCACAAACGTGTGTCCTGGTAAAAACTATTTGACTACACTTAACTTTGCTTTTGCAAAACATTATAAACTTTCTGACGACACTAACAAGAACTTGTTCACTACCGAAGAGAGAAGTCTGTGATGGGTTGCAAGTGGTGCAAGGGTGGCCTCCCGTTTCTTCCCTTCATCATTTAGCCTCGGTGATAGAGGCAAGCAGAACTCAATGGTTCATCTTCGCATGTATGGCCAACTTTCGGAAGGCAAGTGCAATGGAGGCAACCTGTGGCAGATAGCTTAATGTCGCCCTGGTGGTCAGAGTACAACGTTGAGACGAAAGGCAACCACTTGGAAACATGACGCAGAGAGGTTTCACAAGGATTACCATTGCCAACGTCCCGCGCGGTACTCATCTCTACGGACTTTACCGCTGTCTCGAAAGAACGTTCACCAACAGGAGATATGACACCGAAAATCTCCGTGACTTGCACCGTCAATAACTTGATAGCCAGACATGAAAACCGGTGGAGTTATTTACAAGAGGTTGGTAAGTCGTTGCATTGATCAGCTTTATAGCAAGCCGTGGAGAGGGATAGCAAGCCGTGATTCACAAGCGTTTTGCAATGGAGATGTTTAGTAGCCACCCATGACAACATAGCTAAGACTCAACCGATTGGCGTTCAAAGTGCTACGTTGAGAACTGTGTCAAGTGCCCGACGTGAGTTCCCCAGAGGTTTCGGCCTAAAATATGATGCACTCCCTTGCCACACTTATCACTACGGCATCATCCGCCGTCCCGAAGGAACACCCTGTCATTGGAATATTACAGCCAAAACTCTCCGTACCATGTTCGCTTTCAGTGAAAAGCCGGTTGTATCATGTAAAGACATGAGATTACTGGCTCGTACACACTTATACATACCTTCATTGAAATCAGAAGGTTTAAAAACCTTGTAAAACATCAAAAAATAGCAAATTTAAATTTTTCAGAATTAAGTACTATGTATGAAAATATATAAGTAGTCTGTTAGTATAGGGCTGATCAATAGCTATCGAACCTTTTTTGAATCAAGTCAAAAGGACTTGTAGAAGCAAAGTTACAAGCCTTTAAAGTTTTACAATCTCTCTCGTCTTAATGAAATTTCTCATTCGGTTCTCTGCTTATATAGTTTGTGGCGATCAGCTGATGACGTAATCTCAATCATCCAAAACTTTAAACACTTCTATCTCCGGTTCTAGTGCTCCGATTGACTTCAAATTTTGACGGTCACGTTTTCTCGCTCTCACCTTTCATGTAAACCATCCTTCGACTCTCTACGATTACCAGAAGCCGAGTTGAAAAAACTGTCTTTTTTCAAAGGTTCCAAAATCTTGGAAAATGCGCAAACATTCGATTTTAGACATGCTCTCATTTGGAAACGAAACCTGCCACAGATCTGAAAAGGTAGGATCCCAGAGTACAAAGTGCCGTCTTGCCCCTAAAAGAAACCGGAGCTCTTCGTTCACTTTTATTCTTGAGATAGTCGTCACCAAAATAGGCCACAATTTAACATTTTCACGAAAAAAGTGTTGAGACCCAGTGTGAAAGTTAGCACTTTTCTCTCCGATTGACTTGAAAATCACCCTACTCATGTAACAGTGTACGTAGAGTCCGAATCTGCCCTCCGATTGTTCATCCAGACACTCCTTCACCACGAAATACGACCTTTCTCATTCCAAAACATCCACTTTCTGACTCTACCGTTTTTCGGAGATTCCTGCCATTTTCAAGTCATTTTCCACTCTAAACCCAGGGAAACGTGGACCAACGATGCCTTCCACTGCATTAGTTACACTTTTAGCTTTCACATGAGCTATCGCACGACTTCCTACGATCACTCCCACCCAAGTTGGAAGTGTGACAGTAGGGGGGGGGGGGGTCAGCACTTTTTCTTCCGATGGAGCTGGAAACAACCTTCCTAACCCAAAATTTCACGTAGAATCCGAATCTGCCCTCCGTCTATCCATGCGAACTCTCCTTCATGCCGAAACATGGCCTTTCTTATCCCAAATCATCCAGCACCTACCCTTTCCTCACCAGAGACGTGAACAACCAACACCAGACAACCTCACAGGGGGGGACGGTTTCCTCCTCTCGGTCCGATCCCTTTCAGCAAATCCTTGGCCACTTCCGTGCAGAGGGGGGGGGGCTGAGTCATCACGATGACTCATCGCTGCTCATTTTGTCCTTGCTTTTGCAATGGGATCACTACTCATAAAATAAGCAAATGTCACAATTACTGCACAGCCCAACACATGGCGTTGCAGACCGGCAGGATTTTTCATGCATGTTATCAATTCATTTCTTATTCTACTCATGTTTACACAGGATACCGATCATTTGAATATAAACATTTATATTTATGTCCTATTCTAATTTTTCTTAATGGTTTTGCTAACTCTTTGTTGCGATCTGTTATGTAAATAATAACCGTGTTTCGCCAAAAGTTGAACCTTGCTAATTTGGTTGGTAATTTTGACACTTACTACTTATTAGTAAACAGCTGTTTTCTGGAATGTATCATTGCTTAATTCATAAAGACATCGACAGAAATTTTTAGTTTTTGAATAAAAATGTATCTCTCATTTCCGTGAACGAATAGGCTAGCTGCACATTTTTTTCTGTTGAATGTGATGAAGAGAATGTCCACATCAAGTTAGCAAATTTTACAAGTAGTATGATTGATACAGTGAATTCAATTTTATGAGAAAAGACCTCCAAGAATGATTTAAATATCAGTATTATTTTAAACTGGCTGAGAGTTGGCTATCTAAAAGAGGAAGAATACTGGTCGCACATTTTTCTCAAAAGTTTCCGACTGTGGAATTCCGACTTCGGTATTTTGATGGGACTTCGGTATTTTGATGGGACTCCGGAGGTTTGATCGGATTCCGAAACTCCGACTCCGCATCCAAGCTTCAAACATTCAAATTCGCATTCTACACATATTCTACACGTGGAAAGCATCAACTCAATGCGCTAGTTGTAAAAAATATACATTCATAGCAAGAGAGGGTTTGCAATTTCTAATGACCCACGAATTTCGTGGAACCCAAGCTGAAACCCTATATCTAATTGCATTATTGTTAGTGAAATATCTTCGCTCCTTACCTCCTTTAATCACTTGAACATCACACAAATACAGCGGCTCTCGATGGTTCTTCAAAAGGGACACATACCTGCCCAGATTGTTGTTGCATTTTAAAGAAGCTTTCTTAAGCGCTGGATATGGTTTCACAACTTCTCCGCATAGATATTGATCTTTCAACCTGTTTGACCAAGTAGCTTGCCTCACTGCGCTTAAATATACCTTTGTGTATTGGATATGAGGATGACTTTTTATTATGATTTCTTTCACATGATATTGTGCTCCCAGATCAACACTCCAAGAGTGAGGGTGATGAGCACCACGTGTCTCCGAACAGAAAATGTCTTTGGTATATTTATCTACTGCCAAGTCTGACGTTTTAGATCCCCATGTTGAACTTTGACTTGTTGGTTTCCTAAACGCCAAATTTTCTCCGAGCACGGATGTGACCTGATGTGTGATACATGAAAGAATGTATAGGAAACCTGAGCAAAGCATGTTGATCAGTTTGGACTATGATTGTGTGATAGAGAAATGATTGCCTGGAAATATGTTATGGAAGCAATTATCTTTCACAACTTCACTTTTCTGATTTCATAGGAGCTGAACTCTATTATCTAAATGGAATGGCAGATGAACCATTAGAACCAAGAAGAGGATCGGCGTCTGTAAAATTAAGAAATTTAAAAGCAAATGCTTTAGTAAAGAATATTCCTGTCTTCCGTATCTGTAATTATCAGTCGGAGATAAGTTGCATGTGTGGCGCTATCTCACAATTCACCGTACATTCTGATTGTTATTGAATTTCAGACCTGACTGATGCAGAAAGTAATTGAGTTTAGGAACAGATAGGTTAAGAAAAGTCAAAGCTCCAAGTTCTAAGATGAAGAAGAATGAATAGGAAGTGAAGCAGCCAACTGTGTGCATGAGGAGTGATTGTGAATGTCATGGAAATAATGTTGTCTGTAAAACACTGGAGTCATTAGGAGTTTATTAGGAGTCATCACAAGTGACCTGCAAAAAGGAATCGTAGGAGTCCGAATTTGATGCATGGGAATCTGAAACTTTAACTTCATTGGAAGCAGACATCGACAAATTATACATTCTAGTACAATAGCAACCAAAATCGTTTGCTCTGCGTTGAGTCGCAATCGATTGTTTTCGTCGACATGAATATGATGGGAAACATGGTATTTGCAGGAAATTGCATGACTGAACGACTTGAAAGGTATTCTTTGGTAAACATGATGAAATCATGTGTTATTTTCGACACGAATAATGCGATTGGTCGTTTCCGTCAACCGATCGACATCGCATCATTGCAGAAAACATTGCGGTAAGCGGAGAGTGGCCATATTGGCCCCCTTTTTGGCCGCGTAGTGCCCCGGGACCACCGCCATTCGACTTAACTGCCATTTAGGAGACCTTCATCTCAAAACTCAATTTTGGTTAGAAAAATAACTTAGAAACAAATTTCGCTGCCTCCCCCCTCCCTTCCTGAAGAATGTTTTATGGTTTGAAAATTGAGTTCAGCCTGAAAAATAACCTACAAGAAATTTCACTCACTTGTTGGAAGAAGATATTCAAATTTTCGTTCTCTGATTCTAACATGGCCATAGTTTCGTTCCGATTTTAATTGTCGAAATTTCTCTTCTTCCGTGTTGGTTCTTTTTCGTATCGGTCATGCTTTTGGAAGATCGACTTTCCACTGGCAAATAACGTACAGAAACTTTCGACTTACCCTCGTCGCCCAAACTGGATGGAAATATATGACCGGAAGGACATCGGTCCGCTTTTCCATTCCATTTTAATGAAAGCTTTTACTCATGATCTAAATATATTTGACTCAAAAAGTCAGACAGATACCTTCAATACTTTCGTCACAATCTCAAAAAATTCAAAAATTTTAGCAAGTACATTTACCTCTTTTTAAAATGTCCTCGTGAAATCTGATGCGCTACTAATGGTGATCTCAGAGAATGTTTGTGGTGTGGTCCAACGTTCATTTAGGACATCTATCGGCATCGACACACATTTGTTTTCTTTGCATAGAATATTACTCGCCTCACGCCCGTGTAATCAATCATATTGCTTATTACCGCTCAGTCATAAATAGCCTGTCTCTTTGTGGAAGTTGACTCCTGTCTGAACAAACACTTCGTGCTGCGTGTGCCAACTGTGGAAAAAGTCTCATACACCACATTTAGACACATATCACCTGTCAGTCTGTCGTGCGGTTGTGCGCTCTTGCCTGTCTGCCGTCTGGAGTGATATTTTCCGTCGTCTTGGTGTTTCTCGGTGTCCTTTTTGGTTGAGTCTCGGTTCATTGAGTTCGTCTCGATCTGGTCCGTCTTTTGCTGTCTTTGGTTTTGGTCAATTCCTCGTTTTTCGGTGGGATATTTGTGTTTTCGCGATTGCCTGTGGATTTGGTGAATTTGACTCATTCGTCGCTTCACTGTGGCTGGTACACATTCGGATTTACTAAGTGTCAATTCATCCTATTGTTATCCGACGTCATCGCTTGTGTAGCTGATCTGCAGTGCCTCCGTTAAAGTTTGATTGATCGTGGTTGCTTGAGCGAGCTGGTATTGTCAGCCGTATTCCGACCATCAGCTGTTATTTCTGGATTTTTGTCCACACCTCCTCGCCGGTTGGATTGCGATTATCGATCGCTTATCACGTGACTGTGACGACAATCTCCACTTGGAGCTATTTTTAGTGGAAACTGCAAGCAGCTCGATACAGGCATCAAGCACGCTAACATCTCCATGTTACGATCTGTCACCGCTCTTTGTAACAACAAACAATGGCGAACAATCCAACACCGAAACGTTTGAGATCTGGATCCTTACAGATAAATCAACTGTCTGAAATAAAACAGCTGATTAAAGAATCAAAGGAAGAGACCATTGAGTCTTTCAAAAATAATTTCAACACGCTAAAACGTGACATTGAAAACTTGACTGTACGTTTTCAAGCTATTGAAGAGTCAGTTACCTCCATTAAGAGAGACCAGACTATTTTTCAATCTGAAATAGCTTCATTGAAAGAGATGATCGAATTTTCAAAAGAGGAATCCATTGAATTGGGCTTAATTGAGATGGACGATCGGGTAAATAGGATGAATAGCGTCATCTTTCACGGTTTGGGTGAAGCAGTGGGAACAGTTGAGGAGAGAATCGCTGCAGACAAGCGCGAGGTAGAAAAGATTATTACTGAAGAACTTGATGTTGACACTGTGGTTGAAGATGTCAGACGAATAGGTAACGAAACACGAATAGACGAGCGCTTACTTTGTGTTTTGCTTACCAACAATGCCGCGAGAGCCAAAGTGTTAAGAAAAGCAAAAATCATTAAAAAACACTGAATATAAAGACATTTTTATTCATGCTGACTTAACCAAGATGCAGCGAGATAGAGAGAAAGCAGTAAGGACAGAATTCAAGCAGAGACGAGACAACGGGGAGGATGTTGTGATGAATAACTCACTATTGTGAATGGGAAGATGAGCTTAAGTTTGACGGGTTGGATGTCAACACACTAGATTTTATAGACATCGCTCAATTTGAAAAATTGAATGAAATTAAGATAGTCGTTCATCTCCGGGAAAAAGGTCTGAAGGGCGTTAGGTATAACAACCGCCAAAGTAACTTCGACCGGGTTGTCAATCTCCTCTTAGTGTATAGCGACAACCACCCAGAATGGCATTATTGTGGCATTCCTAGAATTTCAAAGTTGTATCGCCACCAAAGGTGTGATGACAAACATTATTACTGTGATCGCTGCACACGGCGCTTTAGGTCAAAACCATTTTTTGAACAGCATTAAGAGTGGTGCTCTCGGGGTAAGCTTCAAATGGAAGTGATGCCCAAAGATAAATTTTATAGATATGAAGAAAAAGGGAATGAGCTGAGTCCCATTTGTGTCATTTATGCAGACATTGAATGCTATATTGATAGTGAAGATCAGACTCATCAACCTGCAGCCATTGCCTGTTATGAAGTTTGGAATTCTTGCTATAGGAACCAAAATAAACTGCATGTGTGGCAAGGTGAAGACTGCATCTTAGAATTTTTAAAATTTTTAGATAAAAAAGCCCGTTTTCATCAACGTTATGAAACGGAGCTCACTAGGAAACCCATGTATTTCACGGCAGACGATAAATTAAAATTTGATAGGATCACAGAATGTCCCCGCTGCTGCCCATCCTTTGATGAGAAGTAGCATAAGAAAGTGAGGAACCATCGCCATCTCAGTGGCAAATTTAGGTCTGCCTTGTGCAGTAAGTGTAATATCTCACTTAGGCTCAAACGGCGAACGCTCCCCGTCATCTTTCATAACTTTAAATGTTATGATGCGCATATTCTTCTTCGCCATGGTCTAGGACATATGAAGTCATGGTCGATGAACGCCATAGCACAAAATAGGGAAAAATTCATGTCTCTGTCGGCCAAAGTCCACGTTGACAAGACGACGGAGGGGAAACCTGTCTTTATGATGTTAAGTTTATTGACAGTTTCCAGTTTATGTCTTCTTCCTTAGCCACTTTGGCTAATAATTTAGACTCACTTTCCCTCACACAAAATTTAAAGAAATACTATCCTACTATTAGTGACAGTCTCATGCGACGGAAAGGGGTGTTTCCTTATAGTTATTTTAGTTCAATGGACACATTGAAAGAAACATCCCTTCCGTCCATCGGTAAATTGATAAATTTAAGAACGATTTGACGGGTGAGGACTGTTCACCTGATGATTATAGGCATGCACAGCAAGCATGGCAAGAATTAGGTTGTCACTCGTTTAGTGACTATATGCTTACCTACTTAAAATTAGATGTTTTGCTCTAAGCCGATGTCTTTGAGGCTTTTAGGAAAGTTACACTGGAGCAGGACGCGTTGGACCCCGTATATTACATTAGTTTACCGGGAGATGTACTCTATGAAGTTAAAATCATCAGAGCCTTCTATAAAACAAGCGAAAGGCATCTCGAAGTCCATCGTTAGGAAAATGACACATAGAGACTATCTAGATGCTATAAATTCAACTAATATAAGTTCAGTCAATATAACGATTTCAAAATCAAAGGTACACGAAGTCACGACAACAACGTTTAGGAAACGGGCGCTCTCTGCTTGGGAAGACACACATCTACCTCCACCGAAGAAACAGAAACTTTCTCTTCTTCCGTCCGACGATGGATGATGATGTATGCTTCCTCTCTGTTGTGGTTGATGTTTTGTTTTTCTCTCCATAGCGTTTTCTATGGAATGTTGCAAGTGAGTGCCTTGTAACATGCGTCCAACTACTGATCACAACATATCATCGATGGGGTATCCAGTGCTTTTGCTGACTTTGTTTTGTCCCTGTACAGTTTCCGGCACATCAGTGACTTTGTTTTCTCCCTGCACATCAGTGACTTTGTTTTCTCCCTGCACATGAGTGACTTTGTTTTCTCCGTGTATAGTATTAACTATGTGTGACTGTGATGAAATGTCTTTCATTCAGTAACATATCATGTACAGACTGTCTCGTTTTTCTTTTAACATAAAGATGGGATTCTCACTCAATAGACAGAAGTAAAAGTTTTGATCATTTTATAAGATGGGTAGGGTTAGAAATAAAGTTGATGATTGTGAAGTTTGAATTAATGTTAGAATCATTTCAGAGCTTGCAAGATAGGTAAAGTATAAAATAAAGTGACATGCATTTCAAAGTTTGTAAGATAGGTGAAGAATAAAAAAAAGTTAGAATCATCTCACTGTTTGTAAAGTTAGAAATAAAGCAGTTGTTTGTAATGTTAGGAATTATGTCATTCACAAATGGTTAGGTTAATAAATGTACTATACACTAACGGTTGACATTCACTTGTGTTATATAAAACCCTAAATCCCTAAATCCAACCGTAGGTAACCCTATCCCCATAGATTATGGACTTTAGCAATTTATAGGTAAAGTATAAAATAAAGTGACAAGCATTTCACTGTTTGCAAGATAGGTAAAGTATAAAATAAAGTTATAACCATGTCAGAGTTTGTAAGTTAAAAAGTTAACATCCTCAAGTTTCCAACGAATGTAACATCATGAAAATTTCTTCGGCTTAGGAAACATCAACAACTTTGCTGACTCATGTCTATAAATAGCTCTGACTCATGTCTATAAATAGCTCTGATTCATGAAGTGGTAAAGCACCAGTCAGTTAGATAAGAATCTAATCAGTCTTGTTCAACCTTTTCACCGACACGTGTGTGGGCGTGTCATTCAACATCGGTGGCACCTTACGTCAGACAGCGTGACCTTTTCACCGACACGTGTGTGGGCGTGTCATTCAACATCGATGGCGGCTCATGTCAGACAGCGTGACCTTTTCACCGACAAGTGTGTGCGGGCGATAGTTCATTGCGATGACTCATTCAAAACACATCATGTGATTAACACGATTCTATTAACTGTGACTCATACAGATAACGCATTAGAGATTTAACATTGTCAGCTACTTTACTGATATCACGTAAACCAGTTATGATACAATTTCCTTTGTGAAACACTGCAATATGTACAGGATGCCACTTCCGAATCAGAGCAGCAGGAAAGAGTTCAGTTTCATAAAATATACAATGATTACTGGTTTTAACGTTTGCTAGATTCAGTAACATCTCCAATTGAACAGACACTACTGTATTCTTCAATGTCAGGGGACTGAGACGTAGATGAAGCATGAGTGTTCGCATTTTCTTGACGATTTCGTAACACATGGACTGCATCACGAAATGAGAAAGGTTTCCTAGGACTTGGATTTTGCCGCAGCGAAAGATTTGAAGATTTCGACCGTTGCTCATGCGAATGACTGACATTTGCGAACGACCGCGATGATAGACTGAATGGGATAGATGGGTATGCAACTGTTCTAAATCGATGTCTCTTCTGAGATTCATTTCGCGCATGGCGTTGATGATGCGGATGGGGAGCATGACTCACAGAGGACATGAGGGTTGAGTGAACTTCCCTTTTATACTTTTTCCATGAGGGTTTTGGAATCACCATGCAGCAGTGATCATTATGTAGAATCAATGACACGGCAAGAGCTGGATAGGATAGCGCGATGCAAACTTCGGAGTTGAAAGCGTTCTAGAGTTATCTGAAGTTGACGTTTCGTATCATGAAATGTAACACACTGACTTCTCCATGATACATGGAGCCATGCTGATAATTTCCACATGATCATGATTCAAACCTGAGTGAAGAATGTAATGCCTAAGAAAGAAGGAGAGAGTAATGTTCATCTAGCTAAGCTGATGGCAGACGTTCACGATACACAGTTCTCCTTTACAAGTTTCCCGTAAAACATATGCAACACTTTTGTGAGGTACTCACTTAATCTAGCAGGTTGATTTTTATCTCACATGTGTTTTGAGCGTTTCCCAGCTCATCTGCATTCGACTCTTTTAAGAAACATTACATGTTGTTATATGTATACTTGTATGCTGTCGATGCAGACTGCAAAAACGTTTAACACTATCTGTCCTTATCTACAAAACAGTATACACACGAATTCAATTTGATGAAGGTAAACAACTCATTTAGTAGAGCTGGTACGCTAACGAGTGTGACTGCAGAAACATTTCATAAAACTTTTTTCAACGTTCGCTAAGTTTGACAACATTATGTCCATGTTTTTAACTTCTTACAAAACTTATTTCAACGCTTTCGTTTAGACTTTTAAGCGAACATGTGCTTCACGTATTCTACACTAACGGTTAACGCGTGTGATATAAAACCCTAAATCCAGCCGTAGATGACCCTACCCTTGGATTATGGACTTTAGGACTTGTGCTGTGACGAAAGTGATTAAATGTCATGGAACAAGCCCTCACACACCCAACGTTTGTGACAAGACTTTACCTGCTTTTACAAAACATTCAACACTGTAGTACTTACTATAAGACCTTTTAATACTGTGAAACAATCTACACAGTGTAGTAAAATTTTCTAGTCCTGTGGTGAACGCTGTTTTCATATAACAGCATTCTAAACTCTCAGTCTCACTGCAGTAGAAGACTGGTTTTAGTAAACCAGAATTTCTGTTGTGAGTACACAAGTTAGTTACTGCTTACTTTTCAATTTGATGCAAACATCTTTCCCATACTTCTCTGATCCCACCTAACATTTATAAAACGTGATGTGCATTTATTCTAGTTGGTTCACTGTGTGTCTTTCTAATTCAACAAGTAAAACGTTTCCGCTTCTACATTGCTTTGTATCCACTTTTAATCATGTAGCTAATACTGTAGAGTTTCATACCTCATGATTATCATTGATCATCCACCTTGGAAGAAAAACTTTATCATTCATGTCTAATGCCAGCACTTTAGAAGCCTTTGCGCTCTGTGTTGACCTCAACACTTAGTGGGTTTTAGTTCTAGAACTCTGGCACATTGATAAGTTTTGAGTTTCATGTGATCGTCTTTCACTTTTATCTTTCATTTCAATGATTAGCAAAACTGAACGTCTCATCTAGTTGACATAGGATTGAGTTGTTGATGATTGCTTTCGTCTTTGTGCTTGATGCGCAACGTTTAACTCACACACTCTTACCGTTACGTCTTTCATTACTTTGAAACCATGTTGTCATGAGATACAAGGTCATACTCCATTCAGCACTTATTCCTATCCATCTCACTTTTTATATCGAACATGTTAAACTTAGACTTGGGTTTTCATGACACACTCAAGTCGTCAAAAACTTGCATGCGTTGTCTAATATTCAATTCATTCTGTACACAGATTCGCTTCACTTCACATCAAAAGTTGATGTATACATAACAGATGTATTCACTCTGAATTTACACTTCACCGTTTGTGAAAAGACTGTCACATAAGACATTTTACACACTGCAGTCCAAATCTCAACCAAGGATAAAAACTTTCAAATGCTGCCGTGAGTTTAGTCAGTCATAAAACTTCAATGATCAAACTTTACTTTCACAAACGTGTGTTGTGGTAAAAACTATTTGATTACACTAACGCTTACATTCTATGACACTTGTATTTCATGAAACATGATAAACTTTCTGACTACACTCACGAATATAACTTCGATGATCAAACTTTACTTTCACAAACTTGTGTCACGGTAAAACTATTTGACTACACTAAACTTTGCTTTTGCAAAGCATGATAAACTTTCTGGCTACACTCACGAATAAAACTTCGATGATCAAACTCTACTTTCACAAACGTGCGTCACGGTAAAACTATTTGACTACAATAAACTTTGCTTTTGTAAACCATGATAAACTTTCTGACTACACTCACGAATAAAACTTTGATGATCAAACTTTACTTTCATAAACATGCGTCACGGTAAAACTATTTGACTACACTAAACTTTGCTTTTGTAAACCATGATGCACTTTCTGACTACGTTCACAAGAGCTTGTTCACTAGCGAAGAGAGAAATGAGCTTGTGGTTGCGTGTGGCGCATGAATGTCCCTTCCAATTCATTCCATTCATCATTTCGTCTCAGTGATAATGACAGTTCTTAAAAGAACTCATGGCTCATTCTCATGAACTTAGGTTGTCAACGTTTTTAACACTCAGTGCAATGGAGATGTTTTAAAGTAACCTTCGACAGATGGCTAAATGTCACCCTGGCGGTCAGAGCACTATGTCGAGACGATAAGGCAACCACTTGCAAACATGACGCAGAGAGTTTTAACAAGGATTACAATTGCCGAATATCCCATGCGCTACTCCTCGCTGCGGATTCCATCACCGCCATAAAGGGACGCCCGTCGATAGGAAGTATTACACCGAAAATCTTCGTGACTTGCACTGTCATTGACTTGATAGCCAGACATGAACACCGGTGGAGTTATTTACAAGAGGTTGGCAAGTCTTTGCCTTGACCAGCTTGATAGCAAGCCGTAGAGAGGGATAGCAAGCCGTGATTCACAAGCGTTTTGCAATGGAGATGTTTAGTAGCCACCCATGACAAGACAGCTAAGATTCAACCGATTGGCGTTCAAAGTGCTACGTTGAGAACTGTGTCAAATGCCCAACATGAGTTGCCCCAGAGGTTTCGGTCTAAAATATGACACACTCCCTTGCCACACTTATCACTACGGCATCATCCGCCGTCCCGAAGGAACACCCTGTCATTGGAATATTACAGCAAAACTCTCCTTGCCATGCTCGCCTTCAGTTAAAAGACGCTTGTATCATGTAAAGACTGGTTCAGAAATCATGACGCATCCGTTCGTTGACTTCAGCAGGGTCGAAAACCCCAGAAAACCTCCAAAAATAATGAATTTAAATTTTTCAGCATTTAGTACAATTCATGAAATTTTATAAGTAGTCTGTAAATATAGGTCTCATCAATAGCGATCGAACCTTTTTTGAATCAAGTCAAAAGGACTTGTAGAAGCAAAGTTACAAGCCTATAAAGTTTTGGAGTCTTTTATGGCCTGGAGACTAAGGTCATCACCTGGCTAACCTATAAGTCTGACGCCTTAGCTGATATCAGCAATGAAATTTTCTAAGTCGACCAGAAATTTGGAATTTCCGATGCTATCATCGGAGCTCCGGAGAGACGACCTACCTTTGACAATCTCTCTCGTCTCAATGAAATTTCTCATTCGGTTTTCAGCTTATATAGTTTGTGGCGATCAGCTGATGGCGTAATCTCAATCATCCAAAACTTTAAACACTTCTATCTCCGGTTCTAGTTCTCCGATTGACTTCAAATTTTGACAGTCACGTTTTCTCGCTCTCACCTTTTATTTAAGCCATCCCTCGACTCTCTACGATGACCAGAAACCGAGTTGAAAAAACTGTCGTTTTTACAAAGGTTCCAAAATCTTGGAAATGCGCAAAAATTGATTTTAAACTTGCTTTCATTTAAAAACGAAACCTTCCACACATCTGAAAAGATAGGATCCTAGAGAACAAAGTGCGGTCTTACCCCTACAAGAAAATCGAGCTCTTCATTCACTTCCATTCCTAAGTGAGTCGTCACCAAAGTAGGCCACGATTTAACATTTTCACGAAAAAAATCCCGTGTGGAGACCCAGTGTGAAGAAAATTTTCAACTTTTTCTCTCCGATTTACTTGAGACTCACCCTCTAGATGCAGAATTGCACGCTGATTCCAAATCTGGTCTCCGTTTTCCCATCCGAGGCATCCGCTAGAGCCATTTTCATAGAATTTCGTTTTTTTCGGTGATGGGCAAAAATCTTAAAGTCACTGTCACACCTCAACGCACGAACGTAGAGACACGCCGTTTCTTTCATTATATTGGTCTCACTCTTAGCTTTCAAACGAGCTATTGCATGACTTTCTCCGATCTCTAGAACCAAAGTTGGAAGATCGCTGCCAAGGGGGGGACGTTCCAAAAATTTTTTCTCTCCGATTGACTGGAAACAACCTTCCTAACCCAAAATTTCACGTAGATTCCGAATCTGCCCTCCGTTTTCTCATCTGAACCCTCCTTCATGCCGAAATATGACCTTTCTCATCCCAAAACGACCAAAACCCGCATCTTCTAACTCTGTCATTCCTAGATTCTTACCCTTGCCTCACAGGAGAACTCCTCCCCCCTTCCTTCCTTCCTTCCAGAGGGGGGAACGCTTTCCTCCTCACGGACCCATTCCTCCCAACACATCTTTGGCCACCTCCCTTCTTCCTTCCTTCCAGAGGGGGGGGCGGAGTCAGCATGATGACTCATCGATGCACATTTTGGCCTTGATTTTGTCACGGGCTCACTACTGTGGTTTGATGGAACTCCGGAGGTTTGATCGGATTCCGAAACTCTGACTCCGCATCCAAGCTTCAAACATTCAAAGTCGCATTCTACACGTATTCTACACGTGGAAAGCATCAACTCAATGCGCTAGTTGTAGAAAATATACATTCATAGCAAGAGAGGGTTAGCAATTTCTAATGACCCACGAATTTCGTGGAACTCAAGCTGAAACCCTATATCTAATTGCATTATTGTTAGTGAAATATCTTCGCTCCTTACCTCCTTTAATCACTTGAACATCACACAAAAACAGCGGCTCTCGATGGTTCTTCAAAACGGTCACATATCTGCCCAGATTGTTGTTGCATTTTAAAGAAGCTTTCAGAATCGTTGGATATGGTTTCACAACTTCTCCGCATAGATATTGATCTTTCAACCTGTTTGACCAAGTAGCTTGCCTCACTGTGCTTAAATATACCTTTGTGTATTGGATATAAGGATGACTTTTTATTATGATTTCTTTCACATGATATTGTGCTCCCAAATCAACACTCCAAGAGTGAGGGTGATGAGCATAACGTGTCGTCGAACAGTAACGGTCACTAGTACTTCCATCTACTGCCAAGTCAGACGTGTAAGACATCCTTGTTGAACTTTGACTTGTTGGTTTCCTAAACGCCAAATTTTCTCCGATTGCGGATGTAATCTGATGTGAAGCGATACATGAAAGAATGTATAGGAAACCTGAGCGAAGCATGTTGATCAGTTTGGACTATGATTGTGTGAGTGAGAAATGATTGCCTGGAAATTTGTTATGGAAACAATTATCTTTCATAACTTCACTTTTCTGATTTTTTAGGAACTGAACTCTATTATCTAAATGGAATGACAGATGAACCATTAGAACCAAGAAGAGGATCGGCGTCTGTAAAATTAAGAAATTTAAAAGCAGATGCTTTAGTTAAGAATATTCCTGTCTTCCGTATCTGTAATTATCAGTCGGAGATAAGTTGCATGTGTGGTGCTATCTCACAATTCACCGTACATTCTGATTGTTATTGAATTTCAGACCTGACTGATGCAGAAAGTAATTGAGTTTAGGAACAGATAGGTTAAGAAAAGTCAAAGCTCCAAGTTCTAAGATGAAGAAGAATGAATAGGAAGTGAAGCGGCCAACTGTGCATGATGAATGATTCTGACTGTCATGGAAATAGTGTTGTCTGTAAAACACTGGAGTCATTAGGAGTTTATTAGGAGTCATCACAAGTGACCTGCAAAAAGGAATCGTAGGAGTCCGAATTTGATGCATGGGAATCTGAAACTTTAACTTCATTGGAAGCAGACATCGACAAATTATACATTCTAGTACAATAGCAACCAAAATCGTTTGCTCTGCGTTGAGTCGCAATCGATTGTTTTCGTCGACATGAATATGATGGGAAACATGGTATTTGCAGGAAATTGCATGACTGAACGACTTGAAAGGTATTCTTCGGTAAACATGATGAAATCATGTGTTATTTTCGACACGAATAATGCGATTGGTCGTTTCCGTCAACCGATCGACATCGCATCATTGCAGAAAACATTGCGGTAAGCGGAGAGTGGCCATATTGGCCCCCTTTTTGGCCGCGTAGTGTCCCGGGACCACCGCCATTCGACTTAACTGCCATTTAGGAGACTTTCATCTCAAAACTCAATTTTGGTTAGAAAAATAACTTAGAAACAAATTTCGCTGCCTCCCCCCTCCCTTCCTGAAGAATGTTTTATGGTTTGAAAATTGAGTTCAGCCTGAAAAATAACCTACAATAAATTTCACTCACTTGTTGGAAGAAGATATTCAAATTTTCGATCTCTGATTCTAACATAGACATAGTTTCGTTTCGATTTTAATTGTCGAAATTTCTCTTCTTCCGTGTTGGTTCTTTTTCGTATCGGTCATGCTTTTGGAAGATCGACTTTCCACTGGCAAATAACGTACAGAAACTTTCGACTTACCCTGTCGCCCAAACTGGATGGAAATATATGACCGGAAGGACATCGGTCCACTTTTCCATTCCATTTTAATGAAAGCTTTTACTCATGATCTAAATACAGATTGTTTCATAAAAAATGGATCACCCTTAGACATCGCCTTAACTTCAACTTTGTCTAACTCCGCCAAACTTGAACGAATTTCTCTGAAATTTGGAAGATATGTCAGTTGTGCTTACTAATATCATTGTTGGAAATTTCAAGCATGAATATTGAGTTGTTCTCCTGTTATAGATAAAAAAGTAGTAGATAATTTGATCTTCATTTAGCAATGTTACACAAAATCATACCTCACTCTTATAAAATTACATTTGTTTCCTTTGTTATGTAATATGTTGTTCTACAAGCCAAAAGCTATCAAGCAAAACAAAAATAAAGAAAATCGGTCAATCAGAGCCAGTATAGCACCATTATTCATCAACAATAATGTAACTGCTACATGTGATTAACTGGACTTCATGTTCCATAGCTTCCTGACTTCGTTGCGGTGGTGTTGGCAGCACTCCTGATTGCTTTCAGCTAGAAATCTATCTCTTACCGGTTGAAAACAATACAAAGCACAAATGAACAATAACGAGATCGCATTCACAAAAGGCAACCCGTAGAGACCGCCTAATTTTGAGATTTGTTAAAGTTGATCCAAGTCTCTCGTTAACTGAGATTAACTGAGCACTAGTCTCGTCTATTTCTAAGTCCACTATTCGTAGAAGACTTATTGAGTCGAATTTCAAGAGCTGTAAGAGGCCCTCTCTGATCATTATCAGATCAGCATACAAAAAGACGTCTCAGATGGGCAATGAGTCATTGTCACTGGCGAAATCAATGGGATCGGGTTGTCTGGTCTGATGAGGCATCAGTTCGTCTGAAGGATAGTGATGGTCGATTGAGATTATGGATAAAATCTGATCAGGAAATTCCGAGACATTTACATCGTCCCCGGGTACAAGGTGGTGCGACTCTACTGATTTGGGATGGCATTTTGACCAATGGCCGCTCTGAACTTCACATACAGCAAGGAACCATGAATTCTGAACGCTATGTGAATGTTTTACGAATGAACATTGGCCAAATGACAGATCAACTTGGTGATCCATCGACTTGGTCATTTATGGATGATAGTGTCACAGGAGTAGTAGAGTCAACTTATGCAAGTCTCAATTAGGGCTTAGGACATTATCTTGGCCAGCTCGTTCTCCTGATCTGAATCCCATAGAAAATGTATGGAGTATTCTAAAACGTAACGTTCGTCGTTCACTGCTACCTACAGATGGCGTATCACAACTTACGTCAGTGTTAAAAAGAGAGTAGAGAAAGTTAGATCAGTCAAAAATCAACGATATCATCGAATCAATGCCTAGACGAATTGGTAATGTCATTGACAATAAGGGTAGGGCCACAAAATATTAGCTTCTTAAGAACCGTTACTGTATCATAGCTTATCAGATTATATAAGGACATTTAGATATATTAGGGACATGAAATAACATGAAAAATGCTTCCTGTATCATACTTATGTTTTATTTAGTCAAATTTTAGGATGATCCACTTTTTATGAAACGGACTGTATATTTGACTCAAAAAGTCAGACTGTTTGTCAAAAAAGAATGTTTGTGGTGTGTTTCAACGATCATTTAAGACATCTATCGGCATCGACACACATTTGTTTTCTTTGCATAGAATATTGCTCGCCTCACGCCCGTGTAATCAATCATATTGCTTATTACCGCTCAGTCATAAATAGCCTGTCTCTTTGTGGAAGTTGACTCCTGTCTGAACAAACACTTCATGCTGCGTGTGCCAACTGTGGAAAAAGTCTCATACACCACATTTAGACACACATCACCTGTCAGTCTGTCGTGCGGTTGTGCGCTCTTGCCTGTCTGCCGTCTGGATTGATATTTTCCGTCGTCTTGGTGTTTCTCGGTGTCCTTTTTGGTTGAATCTCGGTTCATTGAGTTCGTCTCGATCTGGTCCGTCTTTTGCTGTCTTTGGTTTTGGTCAATTCCTCGTTTTTCGGTGGGATATTTGTGTTTTCGCGATTGCCTGTGGATTTGGTGAATTTGACGCATTCGTCGCTTCACTGTGGCTGGTACACATTCGGATTTACTAAGTGTCAATTCATCCTATTGTTATCCGACGTCATCGCTTGTGTAGCTGATCTGCAGTGCCTCCGTTAAAGTTTGATTGATCGTGGTTGCTTGAGCGAGCTGGTATTGTCAGCCGTATTCCGACCATCAGCTGTTATTTCTGGACTTTTGTCCACACCTCCTCGCCGGTTGGATTGCGATTATCGATCGCTTATCACGTGACTGTGACGACAATCTCCACTTGGAGCTATTTTTAGTGGAAACTGCAAGCAGCTCGATACAGGCATCAAGCACGCTAACATCTCCATGTTACGATCTGTCACCGCTCTTTGTAACAACAAACAATGGCGAACAATCCAACACCGAAACGTTTGAGATCTGGATCCTTACAGATAAATCAACTGTCTGAAATAAAACAGCTGATTAAAGAATCAAAGGAAGAGACCATTGAGTCTTTCAAAAATAATTTCAACACGTTAAAACGTGACATTGAAAATTTGACTGTACGTTTTCAAGCTATTGAAGAGTCAGTTGCCTCCATTAAGAGAGACCAGACTATTTTTCAATCTGAAATAGCTTCATTGAAAGAGATGATCGAATTTCAAAAGAGGAATCCATTGAATTGGGCTTAATTGAGATGGACGATCGGGTAAATAGGATGAATAGCGTCATCTTTCACGGTTTGGGTGAAGCAGTGGGAACAGTTGAGGAGAGAATCGCTGCAGACAAGCGCGAGGTAGAAAAGATTATTACTGAAGAACTTGATGTTGACACTGTGGTTGAAGATGTCAGACGAATAGGTAACGAAACACGAATAGACGAACGCTTACTTCGTGTTTCGCTTACCAACAATGCCGCGAGAGACAAAGTGTTAAGAAAAGCAAAAATCATTAAAAAACACTGAATATAAAGACATTTTTCTTCATGCTGACTTAACCAAGATGCAGCGAGATAGAGAGAAAGCAGTAAGGACAGAATTCAAGCAGAGACGAGACAACGGGGAGGATGTTGTGATGAATCACTCACTATTGTAAATGGGAAGATGAGCTTAAGTTTGACGAGTTGGATGTCAACACACTAGATTTTATAGACATCGCTCAATTTGAAAAATTGAATGAAATTAAGATAGTCGTTCATCTCCGGGAAAAAGGTCTGAAGGGCGTTAGGTATAACAACCGCCAAAGTAACTTCGACCGGGTTGTCAATCTCCTCTTAGTGTATAGCGACAACCACCCAGAATGGCATTACTGTGGCATTCCTAGAATTTCAAAGTTGTATCGCCACCAACAAAGGTGTGATGACAAACATTATTACTGTGATCGCTGCACACGGCGCTTTAGGTTAAAACCATTTTTTGAACAGCATTAAGAGTGGTGCTCTCGGGGTAAGCTTCAAATGGAAGTGATGCCCAAAGATAAATTTTATAGATATGAAGAAAAAGGCAATGAGCTGAGTCCCATTTGTGTCATTTATACAGATATTGAATGCTATATTGATAGTGAAGATCAGACTCATCAACCTGCAGCCATTGCCTGTTATGAAGTTTGGCATTCTTACTATAGGAACCAAAATAAACTGCATGTGTGGCAAGGTGAAGACTGCATCTTAGAATTTTTAAAATTTTTAGATAAAAAAGCCCGTTTTCATCAACGTTATGAAACGGAGCTCACTAGGAAACCCATGTATTTCACGGCAGACGATAAATTAAAATTTGATAGGATCACAGAATGTCCCCGCTGCTGCCCATTCTTTGATGAGAAGCAGCATAAGAAAGTGAGGAACCATCGCCATCTCAGTGGCAAATTTAGGTCTGGCTTGTGCAGTAAGTGTAATATCTCACTTAGGCTCAAACGGCGAACGCTCCCCGTCATCTTTCATAACTTTAAATGTTATGATGCGCATATTCTTCTTCGCCATGGTCTAGGACATATGAAGTCATGGTCGATGAACGCCATAGCACAAAGTAGGGAAAAATTCATGTCTCTGTCGGCCAACGTCCACGTTGACAAGACGACGGAGGGGAAACCTGTCTTTTATGATGTTAAGTTTATGGACAGTTTCCAGTTTATGTCTTCTTCCTTAGCCACTTTGGCTAATAATTTAGACTCACTTTCCCTCACACAAAATTTAAAGAAATACTATCCTACTATTAGTGACAGTCTCATGCGACGGAAAGGGGTGTTTCCTTATAGTTATTTTAGTTCAATGGACACATTGAAA
This sequence comes from Prostheceraeus crozeri, assembly GCA_907163375.1. NCBI lineage: Eukaryota > Metazoa > Platyhelminthes > Polycladida > Euryleptidae > Prostheceraeus > Prostheceraeus crozeri. Next base: position 120,016 of record CAJQUW010000823.1, read on the forward strand.
GAAACATCCCTTCCGTCCATCGGTAAATTGATAAATTTAAGAACGATTTGACGGGTGAGGACTGTTCACCTGATGATTATAGGCATGCACAGCAAGCATGGCAAGAATTAAGTTGTCACTCGTTTAGTGACTATATGCTTACCTACTTAAAATTAGATGTTTTGCTCTAAGCCGATGTCTTTGAGGCTTTTAGGAAAGTTACACTGGGGCAGGACGCGTTGGACCCCGTATATTACATTAGTTTACCGGGAGATGTACTCTATGAAGTTAAAATCATCAGAGCCTTCTATAAAACGAGCGAAAGGCATCTCGAAGTCCATCGTTAGGAAAATGACACATAGAGACTATCTAGATGCTATAAATTCAACTAATATAAGTTCAGTCAATATAACGATTTCAAAATCATAGGTACACGAAGTCACGACAACAACGTTTAGGAAACGGGCGCTCTCTGCTTGGGAAGACACACATCTACCTCCACCCAAGAAACAGAAACCTTCTCTTCCTCCGTCCGACGATGGATGATGATGTATGCTTCCTCTCTGTTGTGGTTGATGTTTTGTTTTTCTCTCCATAGCGTTTTCTATGGAATGTTGCAAGTGAGTGCCTTGTAACATGCGTCCAACTACTGATCACAACATATCATCGATGGGGTATCCAGTGCTTTTGCTGACTTTGTTTTGTCCCTGTACAGTTTCCGGCACATCAGTGACTTTGTTTTCTCCCTGCACATCAGTGACTTTGTTTTCTCCGTGTATAGTATTAACTATGTGTGACTGTGATGAAATGTCTTTCATTCAATAACATATCATGTACAGACTGTCTCGTTTTTCTTTTAACATAAAGGTGGGATTCTCACTCAATAGACAGAAGTAAAATTTTTGATCATTTTATAAGATGGGTAGGGTTAGAAATAAAGTTGATGATTGTGAAGTTTGAATTAATGTTAGAATCATTTCAGAGCTTGCAAGATAGGTAAAGTATAAAATAAAGTGACATGCATTTCAAAGTTTGTAAGATAGGTGAAGAATAAAATAAAGTTAGAATCATCTCACTGTTTGTAAAGTTAGAAATAAAGCAGTTGTTTGTACTGTTAGGAATTATGTCATTCACAAATGGTTGAGTTAATAAATGTACTATACGCTAACGGTTGACATTCACTTGTGTCATATAAAACCCTAAATCCCTAAATCCAACCGTAGGTAACCCTATCCCCATAGATTATGGACTTAAGCAATTTATAGGTAAAGTATAAATTAAAGTGACAAGCATTTCACGGTTTGCAAGATAGGTAAAGTATAAAATAAAGTTATAACCATGTCAGAGTTTGTAAGTTAAAAAGTTAACATCCTCAAGTTTCCAACGAATGTAACATCATGAAAATTTCTTCGGCTTAGGAAACATCAATCACTTTGCTGACTCATGTCCATAAATAGCTCTGATTCATGAAGTGGTAAAGCACCAGTCAGTTAGATAAGAATCTAATCAGTCTTTGTCCAACCTTTTCACCGATACGTGTGTGGCGTGTCATTCAACATCGATGGCGGCTCATGTCAGACAGCGTGACCTTTTCACCGACAAGTGTGTGCGGGCGATAGTTCATTGCGATGACTCATTCAAAACACATCATCTGATTAACACGATTCTATTAACTGTGACTCATACAGATAACGCATTAGAGATTTAACAATGTCAGGTACTTTACTGATATCAGGTAAACCAGTCATGATACAATGTCCTTTGTGAAACAATGCAATATGTACAGGATGCCACTTCCGAATCAGAGCAGCAGGAAAGAGTTCAGTTTCATAAAATATACAATGATTACTGGTTTTAACGTTTGCTAGATTCAGTAACATCTCCAATTGAACAGACACTACTATATTCTTCAATGTCAGGGGACTGAGACGTAGATGAAGCATGAGTGTTCGCATTTTCTTGACGATTTCGTAACACATGGACTGCATCACGAAATGAGAAAGGTTTCCTAGGACTTAGATTTTGCCGCAGCGAAAGATTTGAAGATTTCGACCGTTGCTCATGCGAATGACCAATATTTGTGGACGACTGCGATGATACACTGAATGGGATAGATGGGTATGCAACTGTTCTAAATCGATGTCTCTTCTGAGATTCATTTCGCGCATGGCGTTGATGGTGCGGATGGGGAGCATGATTCACAAAAGACGTGAGGGTTGAATGAACTTCCCTTTCATACTTTTCTCATGAGGGTTTTGGAATCACCATGCAGCAGTGATCATTATGTAGAATCATCTCTTGAATGCGAATAAATAAAATGCCTTCTCCTACGTTAATGACACGGCAAGAGCTGGATAGGATAGCGCGATGCAAACTTCGTAGTTGAAAGCGTTCTAGAGTTATCTGAAGTTGACGCTTCGTATCATGAAATGTAACACACTGACTTCTCCATGATACATGGAGCCATGCTGATAATTTCCACATGTTTAAAACCTGAGTGAAGAATGTAATGCCTAAGAAAGAAGGAGAGAGTAATGTTCATCTAGCTAAGCTGATGGCAGACGTTCACGATACACAGTTCTCCTTTACAATTTTCCCGTAAAACATATGCAACACTTTTGTGAGGTACTCACTTAATCTAGCAGGTTGATTTTTATCTCACATGGGTTTTGAGCGTTTCCCAGCTCATCTGCATTCGACTCTTTCAAGGAACATTACATGTTGTTATGTGTATACTTGTATGCTGTCAATGCAGACTGCAAAAACGTTTAACACTATCTGTCCTTATTTACAAAACAGTCTACACACGAATTCAATTTGATGAAGGTAAACAACACATTTAGTAGAGCTGGTACGCTAACGATACTGACTGCAGAAACATTTCATAAAACTTTTTTCAACGTTCGCTAAGTTTGACAACATTATGTCCATGTTTTTAACTTCTTACAAAACTTATTTCAATGTTTGCGTTTAGACTTTTAAGCGAACATGTGCTTCACGCATTCTGCACTAATGGTTAACGCGTGTGATATAAAACCCTAAATCCAACCGTAGATGACCCTACCCTTGGACTATGGACTTTAGGACTTGTGCTATGACCAAAGTGATTGAATGTCATGGAACAAGCCCTCACACACCCAACGTTTGTGACAAGACTTTACCTGATTTTATAAAACATTCAACACTGTAGGATTTACTATAAGACATTTTAGCACTGTGAAACAATCTACACAGTGCAGTAAAACTTTCTAGTGCTATGGTGAAGGCTGTTTTCATATAACAACATTCTAAACTCTCAGTCTCACTGCAGTAGAAGACTGGTTTTAGTAAACCAGAATTTCTGTTGTGAGTACACAAGTTAGTTACTGCTTACTGTTCAATTTGATGCCAACATCTTTCTCATACTTCATTGATCCCACCTAACATTTATAAAACGTGATGTGCATTTATTCTAGTTGATTCACTGTTGTGTCTTTCTAATTCAACAAGTAAAACGTATTCGCTTCTACATTGCTTTGTATCCACTTTTAATCGTGTAGCTAATACTGTAGAGTTTCATACCTCATGATTATCATTGAGCATCCACCTTGGAAGAATAACTTTATCATTCATGTCTAATGCTAGCACTTTAGAAGCCTTTGCGCTCTGTGTTGACCTCAACACTCAGTGGGTTTTAGTTCTAGAACTCTTGCACATTGATAAGTTTTGAGTTTCATGTGATCGTCTTTCACTTGTATCTTTCATTTCAATGATTAGCAAAACTGAACGTCTCATCTAGTTGACATATGATTGAGTTGTTGATGATTGCTTTCGTCTTTGTGTTTGATGAGCAACGTTTAACTCACACACTCTTACCGTTACGTCTTTCATTACTTCGAAACTATGTTGTCATGAGATACAAGGTCATACTCCATTCAACACTTATTCCTATCCATCTCACTTTTTATATCCAACATGTTAAACTAAGACTTGGGTTTTCATGACACACTCAAGTCGTCAAAAACTTGCATGCGTTGTCTAATATTCAATTCATTCTGTACACAGATTCGCTTTACTTCACATCAAAAGTTGATGTATACATAACAGATGTATTCACTCTGAATTTACACTTCACCGTTTGTGAAAAGACTGTCACATAAGACATTTTACACACTGCAGTCCAAATCTCAACCAAGGATAAAAACTTTCAAATGCTGTTGTGAGTTCAGTCAGTCATAAAGCTTCAATGATCAAACTTTACTTTCACAAACGTGTATTGTGGTAAAAACTATTTGATTAAACTAACGCTTACATTCTATGACACTTGTATTTCAAGAAACATGATAAACTTTCTGACTACACTCACGAATATAACTTCGATGATCAAACTTTACTTTCACAAACTTGTGTCACGGTGAAACTATTTGACTACACTAAACTGTGCTTTTGCAAAACATGATAAACTTTCTGGCTACACTCACGAATAAAACTTCGATGATCAATCTCTACTTTCACAAACGTGCGTCACGGTAAAACTATTTGACTACAATAAACTTTGCTTTTGCAAACCATGATAAACTTTCTGACTACACTCACGAATAAAACTTCGATGATCAAACTTTACTTTCACAAACATGCGTCACGGTAAAACTATTTGACTACACTTAACTTTGCTTTTGTTAACCATGATACACTTTCTGACTACGTTCACAAGAGCTTGTTCACTAGCGAAGAGAGAAATGAGCTTGTGGTTGCGTGTGGCGCATGAATGTCCCTTCCAATTCATTCCATTCATCATTTCGTCTCAGTGATAGAGACAGTTCTTAAAAGAACTCATGACTCATTCTCATCAACTTAGGTTGTCAACGTTTTTAACACTCAGTGCAATGGAGATGTTTTAAAGTAACCTTCGACAGATGGCTAAATGTCACCCTGGCAGTCAGAGCACTATGTCGAGACGATAAGGCAACCACTTGCAAACATGACGCAGAGAGTTTTAACAAGGATTACAATTGCCGAATATCCCATGCGCTACTCCTCGCTGCGGATTCCATCACCGCCATAAAGGGACGCCCGTCGATAGGAAGTATTACACCGAAAATCTTCGTGACTTGCACCGTCATTGACTTGATAGCCAGACATGAACACCGGTGGAGTTATTTACAAGAGGTTGGCAAGTCTTTGCCTTGACCAGCTTGATAGCAAGCCGTAGAGAGGGATAGCAAGCCGTGATTCACAAGCGTTTTGCAATGGAGATGTTTAGTAGCCACCCATGACAAGAAAGCTAAGATTCAACCGATTGACGTTCAAAGTGTTAAGTTAAGAACTGTGCCAAATGCCCAACATGAGTTGCCCCAGAGGTTTTGGTCTAAAATATGACACACTCCCTTGCCACACTTATCACTACGGCATCATCCGCCGTCCCGAAGGAACACCCTGTCATTGGAATATTACAGCAAAACTCTCCTTACCATGCTCGCCTTCAACTAAAAGCCGCTTGTATCATGTAAAGACTGGTTCAGATATCATGACGCATCCGTTCGTTGACTTCAGCAGGGTCGAAAACCCCAGAAAACCTCAAAAAATAATGAATTTAAATTTTTCATCAATTAGTACTATTCATGAAATTTTATAAGTAGTCTGTTAATATAGGTCTCATCAATAGCGATCGAACCTTTTTTGAATCAAGTCAAAAGGACTTGTAGAAGCAAAGTTACAAGCCTTTAAAGTTTTGGAGTCTTTTATGGCCTGGAGACTAAGGCCATCTCCTGGCTAACCTTTAAGTCTGACGCCTTAGCTGATATCAGCAATGAAATGTTCTAAGTCGACCTGAAATTTGGAATTTCCGATGCTATCATTGGAGCTCCGGAGAGACGACCTACCTTTGACAATCTCTCTCGTCTCAATGAAATTTCTCATTCGGTTTTCAGCTTATATAGTTTGTGGCGATCAGCTGATGGCGTAATCTCAATCATCCAAAACTTTAAACACTTCTATCTCTGGTTCTAGTTCTCCGATTGACTTCAGGTTTTGACAGTCACGTTTTCTCGCTCTCACCTTTTATTTAAGCCATCCCTCGACTCTCTACGATGACCAGAAACCGAGTTGAAAAAAATCTGTCGTTTTTTCAAAGGTTCCAAAATCTTGGAAATGCGCAAAAATTGATTTTAAACTTGCTGTCAATTAAAAACGGAACCTTCCACACATCTGAAAAGATAGGATCCTAGAGAACAAAGTGCGGTCTTACCCCTACAAGAAAATCGAGCTCTTCATTCACTTCCATTCCTAAGTGAGTCGCCACCAAAGTAGGCCACAATTTAACATTTTCACGAAAAAAATCCCGTGTGGAGACCCAGTGTGAAGAAAATTTTCAACTTTTTCTCTCCGATTTACTTGAGACTCACCCTCTAGATGCAGAATTGCACGCTGATTCCAAATCTGGTCTCCGTTTTCCCATCCGAGGCACCCGCTAGAGCCATTTTCATAGAAATTCTAACTCTGTCATTTTTTTTCGGTGATGGGCAAAAATCTTAAAGTCACTGTCACACCTCAACGCACGAACGTAGAGACACGCCGTTTCTTTCATTGAATTGGTCTCAATCTTAGCTTTCAAACGAGCTATTGCATGACTTTCTCCGATCTCTAGAACCAAAGTTGGAAGATCGCTGCCGAGGGGGGGGCGTTCCAAAAATTTTTTCTCTCCGATTGACTGGAAACAACCTTCCTAGCCCATAATTTCACGTACAATCCGGTACAATCCGATTTTGCACTCCGTTTTCCCATCCGGGCACTCCTTCATGCCGAAATATGACCTTTCTCATCCCAAAATGACCAAAACCCACCTTTTTCTAACTCTGGCGTTTTTCAGAGATTCCTGCCATTTTCCTCTCTAATTCCAGAAAAACCTGGACATAGCATGCTTTCCACTGCATTTTTCTCACTCTTAGCTTTCAAACGAGCTATTGCACGACGTTCTACCATTCCTAGAACCAAAGTTGGAAGTCTGACAGGAAGGGGGGGACGTCCCAAAAACTTTTTCTCTTTGATTCCGCTGGGAACAACCTTCCTAACCCAAAATTTCACGTAGACTCCGAATCTGCCCTCCGTTTTCTTATCCGAACCCTCCTTCATGCCGAAATATGACCTTTCTCATGACAAAAAGACCAAAACCCACATCTTCTAACTCTGCCGGTTTTCAGAGATTCCTAACCTTGCCTCACAGGAAAGTTCCTCTGGAAACAACCTTCCTAACCCAAAATTTCACGTAGATTCCGAATCTGCCCTCCGTTTTCTCATCTGAACCCTCCTTCATGCCGAAATATGACCTTTCTCATCCCAAAATGACCAAAACCCACCTTTTCTAACTCTGTCATTCCTAGATTCCTACCCTTGCCTCACAGGAGAACTCCTCCTCCCTTCCTTCCTTCCTTCCTTCCTTCCAGAGGGGGGAACGCTTTCCTACTCACGGACCCAACCCTCCCAACACATCTTTGGCCACCTCCCTTCTTCCTTCCTTCCAGAGGGGGGGGGCTGAGTCAGCATGATGACTCATCGATGCACATTTTGGCCTTGATTTTGTCACGGGCTCACTACTGTGGTTTGATGGGACTCCGGAGGTTTGATCGGATTCCGAAACTCCGACTCCGCATCCAAGCTTCAAACATTCAAAGTCGCATTCTACACGTATTCTACACGTGGAAAGCATCAACTCAATGCGCTAGTTGTAGAAAATATACATTCATAGCAAGAGAGGGTTAGCAATTTCTAATGACCCACGAATTTCGTGGAACTCAAGCTGAAACCCTATATCTAATTGCATTAATGTTAATGAAATATCTTCGCTCCTTACCTCCTTTAATCACTTGAACATCACACAAATACAGCGGCTCTCGATGGTTCTTCAAAAGGGACACATACCTGCCCAGATTGTTGTTGCATTTTAAAGAAGCTTTCTTAAGCGCTGGATATGGTTTCACAACTTCTCCGCATAGATATTGATCTTTCAACCTGTTTGACCAAGTAGCTTGCCTCACTGTGCTTAAATATACCTTTGTGTATTGGATATAAGGATGACTTTTTATTATGATTTCTTTCACATGATATTGTGCTCCCAAATCAACACTCCAAGAGTGAGGGTGATGAGCATAACGTGTCGTCGAACAGTAACGGTCACTAGTACTTCCATCTACTGCCAAGTCAGACGTGTAAGACATCCTTGTTGAACTTTGACTTGTTGGTTTCCTAAACGCCAAATTTTCTCCGATTGCGGATGTAATCTGATGTGAAGCGATACATGAAAGAATGTATAGGAAACCTGAGCGAAGCATGTTGATCAGTTTGGACTATGATTGTGTGAGTGAGAAATGATTGCCTGGAAATTTGTTATGGAAACAATTATCTTTCATAACTTCACTTTTCTGATTTTTTAGGAACTGAACTCTATTATCTAAATGGAATGACAGATGAACCATTAGAACCAAGAAGAGGATCGGCGTCTGTAAAATTAAGAAATTTAAAAGCAGATGCTTTAGTTAAGAATATTCCTGTCTTCCGTATCTGTAATTATCAGTCGGAGATAAGTTGCATGTGTGGCGCTATCTCACAATTCACCGTACATTCTGATTGTTATTGAATTTCAGACCTGACTGATGCAGAAAGTAATTGAGTTTAGGAACAGATAGGTTAAGAAAAGTCAAAGCTCCAAGTTCTAAGATGAAGAAGAATGAATAGGAAGTGAAGCGGCCAACTGTGCATGATGAATGATTCTGACTGTCATGGAAATAGTGTTGTCTGTAAAACACTGGAGTCATTAGGAGTTTATTAGGAGTCATCACAAGTGACCTGCAAAAAGGAATCGTAGGAGTCCGAATTTGATGCATGGGAATCTGAAACTTTAACTTCATTGGAAGCAGACATCGACAAATTATACATTCTAGTACAATAGCAACCAAAATCGTTTGCTCTGCGTTGAGTCGCGATCGATTGTTTTCGTCGACATGAATATGATGGGAAACATGGTATTTGCAGGAAATTGCATGACTGAACGACTTGAAAGGTATTCTCCGGTAAACATGATGAAATCATGTGTTATTTTCGACACGAATAATGCGATTGGTCGTTTCCGTCAACCGATCGACATCGCATCATTGCAGAAAACATTGCGGTAAGCGGAGAGTGGCCATATTGGCCCCCTTTTTGGCCGCGTAGTGCCCCGGGACCACCGCCATTCGACTTAACTGCCATTTAGGAGGCCTTCATATCAAAACTCAATTTTGGTAAAAAAAATTACTTAGAAACAAATTTTGCTGCCTCCCCTCCCTTCCTGAAGAATGTTTCATGGTTTGAAAATTGAGTTTAGCCTGAAAAGTAACCTACAACAAATTTCACTCACCTGTTGGAAGATGATATTCAAATTTTCGTTCTCTGATTCTAACATAGCCATAGTTTCGTTCCGATTTTAATTATCGAAATTTCTCTTCTTCCGTGTTGGTTCTTTTTCGTATCGGTCATGCTTTTGGAAGATCGACTTTCCACTGGCAAATAACGTACAGAAACTTTCGACTTACCCTGTCGCCCAAACTGGATGGAAATATATGACCGGAAGGACATCGGTCCACTTTTCCATTCCATTTTAATGAAAGCTTTTACTCATGATCTAAATATATTTGACTCAAAAAGTCAGACTGTTTGTCAAAAAAGAATGTTTGTGGTGTGGTCCAACGTTCATTTAAGACATCTATCGGCATCGACACACATTTGTTTTCTTTGTATAGAATATTGCTCGCCTCACGCCCGTGTAATCAATCATATTGCTTATTACCGCTCAGTCATAAATAGCCTGTCTCTTTGTGGAAGTTGACTCCTGTCTGAGCAAACACTTCGTGCCGCGTGTGCCAACTGTGGAAAAGTCTCATACACCACACTTAGACCAACTAAAGGGTAAGGAAGTATGATGAGATTTCCCTAACTGTTTCTTTTCTCTTGCTAAGAAACAACCTCTTCGTCAAAATCTCTTATGAGACCACAGTTTTCGGAATGTAGTCTGCAAAACTGTGGAAAATATTTCATTTACATCGCAGTTTTGCCCCGCTACTCACTCACTTTATAAAGTGGTGATAAAAATGGCAGCACAACAGTCAGGGTGCATATGTCGCTACAGTTTTGTTCTCTTGTTTAGAAAACAGTTGTCAAAATGGGAGTTGAGTGGGCCGGAGTGGGTGCACGATCTGTTCCCTTCACTTCGCCAAACAAACACATCTATATTTGTGTCCACTTTGGCAACACCGGCAACCGGCTCTATTTCCTGAGCTTGCTCACATTTACGCCCACCAAATCCAACCATTCTATTCAATCTGTTGGTTTGCAACAGGACGCCCAGTTCCAGCACACCATCAACCACGTCATCTGGTGTTACCGCATCTTCCACCCCCCTCCAACAAGAACAGCGCATTGTGGTCACCAAAGCGGACCTCATTCACACTAGCGAAATCTAGCCCTACGACTTGTCGGCCGATATTGCCGCTATATTCATCAAGGCGGCCCACCATAAACCATATTTCATCACCTTCATTACGCAAAATTCTCCCTTTACGGGAAAGAATCGCTCACGCGCCGTCTCATCCACTACCACATTCTGTTCAAAAACCCACGTGAGAGCAATCAAGTGGAATTCCTGGCCCGACAAATAGCGCCGCACAAAGCCAAAGCGCACATTGAGGTCTTGAAGGTGGCTGCGAACTGCTCCCGCGGTTACCTGTTCTGTGACTTAACACAAGAGTGCGCTGAAGCATACCGCTTCCAGAGCAACCTATTCAACCGGGTCCCGCCTCACCTATGCTGATTTCTAAAATCCTCTAGAATAACGCCTACATTCCAACGATTAGCGGCCATTCGGGAGGAGGAGGAATACAGCCAAATGGCAAGCTTCAGCCGTCAGCGCCAGCGAGATCAGCAGCAACACTACCAGTTGCACAGTGATTACAAGTGCATAACCGCAGACCCCGTCCTGCAAATGGTCAAACAGACCCTATCAACCACAAAAGTCGCCCAGCGGTCGCCGCGACAGCCCTCGGCGTCGCCGAAGTCGCCGCCGCCCGGCGACTCCTGGTGGCGGTCGCCTCGACTGTATGTGGGCGACCGTTGCCCGGCGACCGCTGTCAGCAGTTGCCTCGAGTGTCAACGGCGACCTTCATCATATGTCTGGTTTTAGCATTTAACTAGCCTCCATGATGTCAGAAAGGCAATATTCCGGCTTCGCAAAACTGATAAATTGCAAAAATTTCAGCAATCAGCTTCAGAGTTTCTAATTAAGACTCAAATGTAGAATGCTTGTGGAAAAAGATGCTTCTGATGCAGAAATTCGAACGCATTTAATCAAACTAGATCGATGCATTTCCCGCGAGAAAATGAGTCGTGGGTCCCTCGTCAAAAAGTCTTGGGCCACATGAAAAAATTGGGACCAACAAATTTTTCGAAAATGGCTTATTTGGAAGTAAAAATGCATGATCATATCAATTTGTGAGCGCTCTCATCGAAAAATGACGTGATATGTGATGTCTTGAAGTCGAGGTTTGGCCCCCCCCCAATTTTCACGTTTATTTTTTTAACAGGGAGTGGTCGTGAGTCAGCCCTTAAATTCACACGAGCTAATTTTGAAATAGAACGACCCCAGAGTTGTCACACACATTGAGCAGCGAATTTGTTGAATTTGCGAATTGATTTCTAAGAAAAACGTATCTCCAATGTTAGTGGACTGGCCCGAAACTGTCATCGATCGGCTGTCTGGCACATCTAGGCAAGTTTTTCCTTGGAATAAATAACCTTAGCTCTCATTTCTCTCAGTGATTTTCGCTACATGATGATGATGCATTCAATCCTGAAATGTTGCGTCAAACATCTTTGGTTGCAATGCTTCATATATATTTGCATGACGCATCGATGACAATGAAAAAAATTGCTCAAATTTCTTGACTTGACCGTGAACTTTATATCATTCTGACCATGATTCTGACTATGCCTGAATTTCACCGCTTGTCAATTTTTTGGTCAATCAAGGTTGCAAGTTGTATTATTGTTCATTCATTAAATTGTGAATGAATGGAAGAATCCTCAATGAGTGTTGCATAATATCTCGGTCGCTTCAAGCCTGTGATACAGTGAGGGAGAGAAGGGAGAGAGAGAATTCTATTAATAGAAGAGCGCTTTGTCCAGTCCAGCCTGATAGCAGATAACTTTCTCGTGCGCCTTCGATAGCGCAGCGCAATCGGAAGATCACATTTCAACTCGAGGGGTGAAATAGAGGTCATCGCTTCATTTCACAAAAAGAAATAGCGCAGAATAATCTGGAAGTTTCATTCGTGTCTCTACACTGTTAGGCAAAATGGTCCGTATTACAAGTAGGAAAGGGTCCGTATTACGATGGTCCGAAATTATTTTGAGAAAAATTCTGTCACGTGTGTTAATTATTACTGATTAATGCTTGCATACCTGAAAAATTGCTAACAATAAAGTTTAAAGAAAAAAGCAAAGTTGATTTTATCCAATATTGCATGAAATCTTTAGAGGGTCCGTATTCACAATATATGTGAAGGTCCGAAATATGGTCTGCAATATTTCATAGGGTCCGTAGGCCACACTGGTTGACAAAATTGCGGAAAAATTGCAATATATATCCGATAATACAGAAATAGTGCAATTTATAATTTGATGATATAAAACTATTACGATTTATATATAAATTGAAAAATTGCAGTTTCTGAAAGTTATATATATTGCAATAAAATCATATGAAATGCAAATTATGAAAAGTATTGTAGAGGGCGCTCAAAGAGATCAATGACTTAGAATATGGTTAGAATGTATGAATCAGATTGTCTGTAGGTGCGGTGACTTATTATTTTACGCCCGTATTATAAGACGCATAACATTTCGAGAGGCTCTTACTGACTTAAAATGACTGTATCACTCAACGTCTTTTGGAATTCATTGCAATGCAGTTGTAACATCTCAATGTCAGCTTAATGACGTAAGCAAGTTGACAATGAGTGACATTCAGCGGGTGCTCCACTTCTATAATATCTATAATATCCACTTCTTCAGCAATTAAGATTCATCAATTATTCTCCTATCACCCACCCCATCAATGTCTTCATTTCTCATTCACATTCATTAACATTATCATATGGAAAAGCAGAGCGTTGATTTGAGAATCACGTGCGCCATCTCAATCATCATTCGTTGATTTTAACTTGTAAAACTTTAACATTTCTGTACATGTGATTGATTTCACTGAGAAGAAAATGAATATATATATATTTGGTTTTGAGTTCTAGAGCAATGAAAAGTTATGCTTGAAGCGTAAATCAAGGATCTAGATATCATTTGTGGATTAAGGGACATTTGAAATGATCTTCAGATCAGAAATGGAATTAAACATTCAACACAAGTGACAAACTTAATCATACGAAAGAGTCAGCGCTCCTTTTTAATTGGCTTAAATTTGATGATAGACCAATGAGAATACGCCGACTGCTTTCAATGGATAATGAAATTAGAATTTGCTGTCTTCGACGAGTGAGAACTGCAAAACTTACGCTCCTGTTCTTTCAAATGAACTACACGTCTGTCGCATCGTTTTCTATGTGATTAGGCATTGAGTGAAACAGTATGTGAATAAGACATAAATAATATTCAACGTTCGCATAAATTTAAACCATTGATAATTATTTATGTAACATATTTCTTTGAATACCCCGGAATACCCTTGAATTATGAGAATGTTATGTTGTACCTTTAGAATGTAGAATTATGGTTAATAATTATTTTTGAATTGAGACTCGAAACAGTAAGAGTCGCATTTTAATAACCTGTATTATTCATATTATAAATTGCATTGGATAGGTAAGAATATGTTTAGGGAGGAGAAAAGTGAAGACATCGTGGCCTCGACATGTCGCTCGCCATGTCCATCAAAATCAAAACTCGAGTTCGGTAGACGAGAGTTATTAGAAAGTTATCTTGAAGGTTTATTCGACTCACGCACGGCGAAAAGAAGTTAAAAACTGTATTCCTTAGCATTCATTTCCTATTACACATAGGGAAGAATAGGCAATCTCAGCGAATCAACTACGTACCGGCGTACCACCCATGCTCGAGGGATGTAACTTTCCCAGGGCCTATCACATATGTAATTATGTCTACCTTTATGTCTCACTCAACATCAGTAAACGAGTCTACGAGAAGTTAGGTACCTGTATTTTCTCTAGAAGGTATACCTAACTTGATACGCTCTACATGTAAGCCTAGATGCTTCGTAAAAAAGCGGGTTTGTTCTTGGAGCTACTATTTATACAGAAATTATTTACTAGCTTGTTTAGGTTATTAAAACGTACTTTGAATATGTAGGCCTACTGAAATGCTGCATTTGTGCCTATCACATGTAAAAGCCTACGACAAGAGGAAAAAATTATAAGATACCTAGGGCTTTCAGCTTAGTCCATTACATCCCGCATACAGGTTAACTTGAATTATGTAAACTACCCAAATAACCCTAAACCATTCGCAATTATCGTGTCTCCCACACATTTTTCTACTGTGCTTATAGTAGGGCTATTAGGCTATCTTACAATTCGATCCCTTGTAGCTACTTGGGCTACCCGGTATTATGAAATAAGAGTTAGAACTTAAATGACATGATACAAAAATAGGAGTATACAAATGAGTTACTCTGCACGTTGTCCACGATGTCGAAGACCAGATTATCACAAGAATTGTGCACTATTTCTATCATTTCACAATTTCGCTAAGTGAAAGAGACACGTTTTTATGGCAAATTCCGTTCTGGTCACTAATTCAGGCAAAGGCACTTTCTTGGAGGACCTCCCCAGACTTGCTTAACATGATTCGGATGTCAAATGAGTTACTCTGCACGTTGTCCACGATGTCGAAGACCAGATTATCACAAGAATTGTGCACTATTTCTATCATTTCATAATTTCGCTAAGTGAAAGAGACACGTTTTTATGGCAAATTCCGTTCTGGTCACTAATTCAGGCAAAGGCACTTTCTTGGAGGACCTCCCCAGACTTGCTTAACATGATTCGGATGTCAAATGAGTTACTCTGCACGTTGTCCACGATGTCGAAGACCAGATTATCACAAGAATTGTGCACTATTTCTATCATTTCATAATTTCGCTAAGTGAAAGAGACACGTTTTTATGGCAAATTCCGTTCTGGTCACTAATTCAAGCAAAAGCACTTTCTTGGAGGACCTCCCCAGACTTGCTTAACATGATTCGGATGTCAAATGAGTTACTCTGCACGTTGTCCACGATGTCGAAGACCAGATTATCACAAGAATGTGTCATGTTGACCAATAATTATATGCTAACACATGTTTGTAAATGTGTAAAAGACGTGATGAGATGTCCAGACTTTACAGACATTGAATGCATGACGCAAATATGCTTGCAAATGCTTAGATGAGAGCCTGTTGACGTTATAATTGAGTAAATACGATGTCAGTAGCATTGAAAATTATCGCTCCTGCTGTAGGCAAAGAAGAATAAATGAGAGAAAATGTGTGCGTGTGCAGTAGGCATAATATATGAAAATTTTGAAATTTGCGATAGGCTATCCGTTAGTACAGTATCAATGTCATCCACAGATTTTTTTTGATAATCGATGATGGTTATGATCAAACTATTTACTAGTACATTTCGAGTGTAGTCCCCCCTGAAATCCCCTGAAATCCCTGAAATAATTTCCCAATTTATTTGTTGAAGTGAATGGTCTTCGAATGTGGCATAAACGGTTGCAGATATAGAACCGTAAAGGAAACTAATTTATTTAATCATTTCGGACTTCATCCATCGAACAAAAAGTGAGTCAAATAGCTCACGTTCAACATCTTACCATTTTCCTTATGTTAATTAATGTGTGGGTACCCCAAAAATTGACCTAGCTATTTTAAGGACAGCAGGTCTCCTCATATCCGGTTATATAATAAAGTAATTAGAAAGAAGTTAATTTCGCGTTGAAATTACGACTCCTGTCTGACCCGTGTGTTTTTCATTGCTTTCATTCTATATGATCAAGGTGTTAGCCGAAACCTCGCGATCGGAAAAAATCTGTGTACTGTGTATTTCGGAAATTAATTTGATAAAAGCCATATGTGCAAAAAGTTTGAATAAGGTTAATAAAGTAATTGTCAGCATTTGCGTAAAAGGAAGCTGTGCTTAGTCAGAATATTCAAGATGAGCTAAATTGTGATAGTGGTTCATTTTAAGTTCATATAAATAAACGAATTTTTCTTTTTATTCCCGATAGGTATTTGGATTCAACGCAGTTATCCTTCATTTGCGAAGCAATCTCTGATGAACATCCCGTCTTAACAGACAATAATAATGAAGATGCAAAGGTAAGCTTCATTTCAGACATCCATCCATCTATGAGAATTTTCCGCTTAATGCTTACAAGCATTACAATAAGCTTACAAGCTTGATCCGTAGTCATTTAAGTATACTTAATTTTCGAATTAATGGCCCTTGAAACAAAGAAATATCTGACTTCATGTCTAAATGCAGATCAATCAGTTGCTGTCCACGCCTACATTTTGAGTTTTAATAACCAAGTGATCTACGTTTCAAGTGCAATGCTAAAATTAGATACGTCAATACGGGGATTATGAATCTGTGCTTATGTCATACTTGCAGACTTAAATTTGTATGGTGGATTCATAACTTAGATTATCTTGACGAAAAATTAAAAAATTGTCCTGATCCCACATTGGGAAAAATGGATAATTCTCATACGTGCATCGATCACTCATGAATGCAAATTATGAATTACAGAAGTTTTGGAGAATCTGACTCATACGGCGCCTGAAAGAATTTGGGGCGTCTTTGGCCCCAAATGAGAAATTGTTATTTATGCGACAAAAATTTGGAAGGAAACGGAAAGCAAGTATAGATGAGTTCCATAACGCAGTGCAAGTCAACGTTAATAAGTGGTAAGCCGCCTATTTATTGTTTACAGTATACAATGATAAACGGTGTCCTATTTCTGTTATCCAGCATGTCATCAACCACAGATCTTCCTGAAACTGAATCAATGGAAACGGACACTGATAAAGAGAGCGACGTGGAAAGTCTATCGACCAGTTATTGCCCCAGATTCAAAGATTATTCCATAAGCCGTGATGCTGATCGGGTAAGTATACTTCCTCGTTTTATGACAATTGTATTGGTAATTGAAGTGTGAAGTAAATCAGACCTATTAAATTAATTAACCTATTAACCCTTAGCTTTTATCATGTCTCCTTGGATACCTCTTGCAACCTTGTATATAGAGCACCTGTAATTTAAGTAAATTACGTTTTTCAATTTAAGACAATTCAAAGCAGTGGCTACTTAAAAAGTTGAGTGAACCATGTGTAACCATACTGTGCTGCATTACAATGTACAAGTATACTTTTGGAGTTGCCTGACTGACACCTGTGGACATCGTATGTAAATTGATTGATCTTATTAATGGATTATCAACCAAATTACAATATAGAAAATGCGAGGAATATCTTGAGCCGAAAATATTGATAGAACGGATTACTTATCAAACGAAATTCGTATCAGGTAAGTCGAATGAAGTGATGATAGATAAATTAAGTAATTAATAGCGGTTTACCTGCGCACTACACATTATACCAAGCACTGAATTGACTGAAATATTTCAACAGATAACTTTTGAATTAGATGTGATGTAAAAAGTGTTCCTCTGGTTATAAATATTTGACTATAGGTAAAGCAGGCCAATTTTTCACGACCATTCAAATAGAATCGTGCGGACAGAATGACATCGTTAACGAATCGCTTCGCATGAATACAGTAAATCCAGTCGAAGCTCGTTAATTCGGACACGGACAATTAAGACTTCGGTCAATTAAGATCATACGGCCGTGGCATTTTTTGTATATTTGGCGGCTTATATAAGTTGCTTTTGAATTCAGACTTTCAATAATTAAGAGATAGTAAACCTGGTATTTATACTCTTAATTATCGAGCTTTGACTGCAAGATACTTTGCACAGCGTTGGCTCTAATTGATGGTTCGCTGCAATGAGATAAAGTCAATTCTGGTAATGTGACATTAGACGGCGTGAATTAGACGGACATTTGACATGAGGGGTAAACATTTTCGAGTAAGCTGCAACGTTTAAAATATTTCATTTAACCAACCTCATTCCCACAGAAATTTCACTAAGTTATCTCATTTTTACATGTTACCACTACATTTATGCATCATCGCGATAGGCGTACCTCTGTATAGCTGAACATAGACGAAGCTATAGCTGAATTTTCTTAAATTCGCGTGCTTTACGTGCTCAACTTCATCGGCAAATTAGTCTTAATTATTTTTAGTAAGCTTAATGAGTCTCATTCGAACTTCTTTCTCTTTGAAAGAAGATTTTAATGTTTTACAAAAAATATTTTGCAATTTTCAGGGATATCTGTGTAATTGATGAGTCGATAGCTTGTCAATATAGATTAATTGATATTGTTGCTTGAAGCAAATGATTTCGTCAGATCGAGAAAGCCTGTCTTAAGTCGATTGGAATTAAAGCGTCTATGCCGGTTTATAAAAAGTGTCTAATCTTCGGAAGTACTTCATCCAGGCTCGTGAATATCCCATTCCTTGAACTGCGAATATAAAAGGGCCATATACTAACACAGAGTGCCACACTATTAGGTTTAATCGTTTTGAATCTGTTCAAGTTTTATGTGCGAATGTGTAGCCTTCAGAATGCAAATTTAAACAGATATAAATAATGAGAGCTATGCACAGTTAATTGGATTTTTCAATCGTGGCAGAAATCTTCAAAATTCTTGTTTCACATATCTTATCGGCTACAACGGCCAGAATTTTAGCTGAGCTGATATTTTCTATCTGAAGCCTCGTCTAGCCGTAAACCGTTCGCTCGCCTTTGGCCATGTCTAGTCACAATTTCTTCTGTGGCCATGTCATCAATTCTATTAGATAGATCTCAGAAGAAATAGAAGAGCTGTATTAAACTTTTTGCATGTTAACATTTTCTAACAAATAATCTGATAGTTGTTTCAAGATGCGAGCGCTGCAATTGATCACAGTCCAGAGAATGAATGTATTTCCGGTTGCGTATCAATCTTCATAACATATTCTATCACCAGGAAATTGAAGAAATTACCGGGTGATTTTCGAAAATATTGGATGAGTTGTTTCAGACCTCCAATTCTATCTGATAAACTGATAAACTTCACAGCCTATAGTGATGTTTTTTATTCCTATCCTGCAGGAGCGCATGATATTGACTAATTCTTTTAAGAGACGGTCCACTTATTCCTTGACTTACGACTGTCATTCAACGGTTTCGTTGCATGAATAGAGAGAAAGATGAGTCGCGCAAATCTGAGCCAGAGCACCGAAATGGCATTTCGCTCACTCACTAGCTCGCTATAACGTTCAGAATTTGGCAGTGACTGCTTTCTGTCTGGTTATTGAAATTGGTCGTAATTCCTGTGGCTCAGCAGATAGAGCCGGTCTAAACAGTGTTTCTACATCGAACTTGATGCAGACTTGCTTTTATGCATAATTAAGGTTTATATTGACCTGGGGTCTAAACAGTGTTTCTACGTCGAACTTTATGTAGACTTGCTTTAATGCATAATTAAGGTTTATATTGACCTGGATGACTAGTTGACTACTTTCAATATTAGGCACACGTGAGATTTTCAATTCAAAATGAAGGCAGAAGCTGTCACTGTCATTTGCATCACTCAATGATTGTCGGCATTAAAAGAGCGGTGCTACCCACGACCTGATTATTAACTGAATCATTTAAATGACTTTTGCAGACACAAATGATTTACTGGAATCACAAAGCCACTCACATCGTTTTGAAATTATTTGCTCTGTTTGATTTAGGTACACCACAATGAAGTGGAAATGTACTGACGTACGTGGAGAAACTTCACCATTTTAAAAGCAGCTTTATTTTTCAGGCAAAGCAGTTCTCACTGATCGGCGGCAGCGGACTAAACAATTTATGCCGTCGAATATTTTGAAGGATTTTGGCTGCGGATATTTCGAAGAAGTATTCATTTCACGGCAGGAACAACAAATTTCCATTCAAGAATTCCCGAATTTATCGTGCGGTATCAAACTTTCTAGATCTCATGTGACTGAGAAGGAAATAGAGGCCTCTTTGCAGAGCGTACTAAAGCACGCAAAAGATAGATCTGATGGAAGGAGCCACCAACGCTCCCCTGCAGCTGAGTAATTGTGCCTGATGCCCCTTTTCTCAATAGGTGACTCAATTTTTCATCTCTTGTATTTGGTGTTATATCCTGGTTATCTGTGTAGCTGTTATTGTGCATATAATCTAAATAGCAGGAACTTTATTAACAACATCAAACCCGCATGTTTCTGTTGAAATTTTAACTGGAAAATCGATGCTTTTTTCTGACAATTTGGAGTCATCAAATTTCAATGTTATTAAGAAAGTTCCTGTTATTTAGATTGTACTACATATGTCTATCGATGCCTTTCATAGAACATTTTGTAACCTCCATAGAACAATTGTATTTTTCGATCGTTAAGTTGTACTTTTGTATCTTCAGTGCTTATAAATACAATTTTCATGTGTGCACATTAAATTTTCATTGAATCGGTGCAGGTGTATTGCAAAATATCGTATTCTGTGTAATTTCTTTTTATTTCTACTACTCCTCATAGCTAGGAAGCTTATTGGTTTTCAGTGGAGCAATACTGAAGCACCTGCATCTTAGGGAGATAGCTAGTGTTTTACTAATTAATAGCGCAATGGGAAATTCCAACTGAAGGGTAGGGGAAAATCGGTAGAATCGGCGACCGCAGCTACCTACAGGCGACCGCACCTCATCTGCTAGGCGACCGCTGTTAGACCTCCGGGCGACTGCGCCCCGGCTCTTAAGGCGACCGCCCCAGGCAGTCAGGGCGGTGGACAAATAGGAATCCCCGGCGACGCTGAGGGCGACCTTTAGGCGACTCCGAAGGCGACTGACCATGGCGGTCGCGGCGACCGCTCTGGTTGATAGGGGAGCTCTATGCTGGAGAACATTAAACGGTGGAAGGAGAAGCTGCGTAATGACACCTCCATCGGCACCCCGAAAGCTTAGCGGAATCGTGCACTGGCCGCATACAATCATCTGGTCTCATCTTCAATGCAATTTAACGAGCGCGGCAAAGTGCTGGAGGATGGCGCGCCCATCATTGTCTCGCGAGGGGAAGACCGTATTCAACATGCCGTTCTCGACCGGCGCAAGCAATTTACTCCCACTGGATGGGCTGAGCTTCTGAAGGAGATGAAAGCGCGCAATGTCCCACATATGATGCTGAACCGGAACACCATAGACGACCTGGACCAGCTGGGTCCACCGTCTACCACTGCTAGCCAATGACGTCCTCGTCCCCGTGGAATTGAGACCAGTAAAAATCAACCGTTCTCCGAGCAGCGAGTTCCTCAAGTGTTTCAGTGATGACGAGGGGGGTGGTGACGGGGGGGATTCTACCGAATATAAACCCGAATGTTCCAACACCGCCGCTCTCTGTTTGCATGCTGTGCAAGAGCGGCGTCGGCGGTGGATGTGAAAGTCAACTGTGTGAGTGCGTGGTGTCCGACTGTCCTTGTAGAGGATAAAGTTGACATCAGTGAGGCAGTGGTGGAGGAGAAATGCTCTTCAATGTTGAACGGGGACGAGGAAGGTCACGCAGGCGGTAGCGGCGGTCAGCAGTTGCCGCTGTAGGCGCGAATGTGGTAAAGCGTTTGAAAGCCATCCACTATGTCGCACGCCACTCGGCTGGCTACCACTCCATCAAGAAGCTGCCCGACTGATTCCTTTCTACGGGATTCCTGTAGACGAGTTCTTTTAGTCTTATGGAACCCATTGCTAAAGGATTTTTCCTCTAAATCCGGTAGAAATTTTGTTAAAGATTTTAAAGGTCAAGTCCTGCAGGATTTTCTATGGTAATCCCGATTAATATTCTCAACGATACTGCATACATGGTCCTTTCGGATTAATAAGGATTTCTTACATATTGATTGAATAATTAACTACATTATACATATTAGTCCTGATTAGCATGGTATTTACGGATTATTATAGAGAAATATATTCTTCTTCAAAGAATTGCCGACGCATTTTCAAAGATACTTTTTGTAAGGATATCTCTTTCCCTGCTTTCAATATTATATTTTTTATTTCCCGAAAACCGAATTCCCTTTAACTGTGTAAACCTTGTGCTTTACTGATGGGGATAAATAAAGCAGTCAAGTATTCATATGTCATTAACATATTTTGTTCGGAAGTTATTGAAACAGTTAGCGTTTTCCTTCCTTTTACATCTTTTTTATATTTGTCTCCTCACCACTTCCCTCTCCACGCGATGGCTGTTTGGCAGCGTCTGAAATATTGAAGTGAGACTATTTTAGTACCGTAACTTTTTCATAATTCACATCATTTTCCAGGATGCATGCAAAACCACAGGATGCCTAATATCTAAGACTGCAGCATATATAATTTTTTGCATGACATCTTGCACTTCATGAAATCGAACTTAATTTGCTTTTTCTTTAATATGAACATGATATTGGGTAGACTTAAAAGTTAATGCAACCAATTGTAAAACTTATGAAATTATAATAATACAATCATCAGAATACATGATGCCATTCATAAACGATTTCAGAAATAGCAATGCAGTGGCATAGCAGACAAAGGAATCTAAACAATTACAAAATCCCATCAGGTATAAAAAATTGCTTGGAAACTAATTCTAACAACTCATGTAAGCTGTATATTGCCTACTATTTCATATAGGTGTTAATTCAATTGAATGGATTAGCAGTTCTTTTCATATCTATAGCATTAAATCACTTCTGGTCAAATAATTCATTCCTGAAACTGACAGCAATAGTTCTAAATTAATTGAAAACCCGGACTTATTACGGAAAACGTCGGTGCATTGAGCTGCAAAACTCATAACTCATAATAAGTACTACTTGACGCTGACCAATTGAAAGATTTCTACCTCATTTCTGATGAAAAAATAAATATTTTATGACTTTGTTCAGTTCCCACTCCCAAGTAACATGAGTTGACACAGCGTTAACAATGCGTTAACGCAAAATTATCGCATATCAATGAAGCAAAGTAAACGTTTTCTGTCCGCTAGTGTGTTAGCGCAAAACGAACGCCTGGTGTTAACACGATCGATTTCGACTCAACGCAGAGTAAAGGTTTCTGTTTTCTATTGTGCTAAAATACACAATTAGTCGGTCTACTCCTACTCCGGGGGTTGATAGGACTGCGACTCCGACTGCGGGTGGCAAATATATGAAGCCTAGTTTTTCAAAACATTAACTGGCAACCTACGCATAGGTCATTATAGGCTTGCCTGAATATATATTTAGTGATCATTGCTGTATCAACTATCAATCATTTCGATGGAAGTTGAATAAATGTCGGTTTCAGTTGAATGCATGCGACTTGGCTCCTCCCATCTGCTTAATGTGCGCTTCACACGGCTTTTCTTTAGTCTCTATAAAAGACCGGAAAATCCTCATCCTTCTACAAAAAATATGAGTACATTTATGAGTGCAATGTATATGAGTTTGATTTTGATATGCGCTTCAGAGGAGTCATCACACACGATTAATGTAAGGGTGAGAACATAATGTTCTCAAACAAACTAGTATTTCTTTTTTGCGTCTAATGTGACCTTTGGCGCTTTGGTGTGATCGAGGCTAGGAAGGTTTGTCTTCTCTACTAAATCACCGGGAGAAAAGACAATCCTTTTTTCATTATCACGGGTCATTCCCTCAACTATTACAAGCTTTGCATGGACTGTTGTCTCTGTACTTTTGTTTGACAGAGAACGCTGACATCATGACAGTGACAGCCATGCACGAGAATAAATAATTTGTTTGTATTACATTTCGGGTCTAGTTATAGGCCGGAGTCCATAGAACTCGGACTCCGACTCCGCATCCCTGCCATGAAGTTCAAGTTTTTCTCTACATTCCCAATGTATCAGATTCGGACTCCTCCGATTCCTATTTTCTGGTGACTAATGTTTGAAGTGAACCCATAATCACTTCAGTGTTTTACAGACAGCATAGATAACAGATTCTAGAGTTATTCCACAAATGATCAAGTAATTTGGGAGAGGCAGTGCCTACTTTCAACAAAATAGCGCACCCTGCCTTATTTGCAGGAAATCATTTAAAAGTTTCGAAGATGCTGAGGTCAGAGTGCTTCCTGGTCCGGCATTATCAGTGGACCTGAGGCCAATCGATAGCTTCTGAGCGATTGTCAATCGCTGTGAAGGTCGTGGTGACTCCGTCAAATGAGCATCAACCCAAACCTTAGACATCTGTTGTGATCTGATTGTTGTATATGCTCGAATATGCAGCCATGGGTATTTCTAGGTAGTTAATTATGCAACTATCACTATAAGGATGAATTAACACTTTTGTATTCTTAATATTTGCAATATCAGGGATGTTGCAAACTCGCTGTCGCATACTGCATTTGTTCTTAAGATAGAAAATATACTTGCAGTTGCGATGTTCATTAGAAAAATATAATAGTTTGCGGAAAACACCAACTGTTCTTTTTGAAATATCTCTAGTTATTATTTATATCTATTTGGTGTCTTGTAAGTAGGTCATGAGCAGTAATATTGGTGATATGATTGATGATTGTCCGATCTCTTCCATTCCATCAGCAGTGATCAAGGTGCGCAGATTGCCACCGAAACGTCTGCAAATAATCAGAGATATTTTAAAAGAACAGTTGGTGTTTTCCGCAAACCATTATATTTTTCTAATTTGTTCTTAAATTCCATTACTTCCGGCATCGGTCAAGTAACGAGAAACGAGACCATATGACTTTTGAATTTCTATTTTATTTTCATTATAATGTTTGCACTTGAATAAGAGTGGACGAAATGCATTGTGTAAAAAAGTAGTTTTTGATTTTGTCACAAATGAACTTGGTGGTTATCTTTATTTATAAACTCATCTGAAGCGCATTCGACAAAATACATCTGAAAGCTTAAGACATTCAATTTCTATAGTGGGGTAACAATGAAGAGATTAAGTGAAAACACTGCAATCTTATAGACATGGACTACTGAAAATTAGGATAGATAAGATAAATTAGTATTCAATGAAGATAAAACTTCTTCTCTGCATTTCCAATGTATCAGTCTGGGTTTGGATCTCTGACTTTTCGTGACCATAAGTTCTTAAACTCCATTACTTTCTGCATCAGTCAAGTCTGAAATTCAATAGCAGTCAGAATGTACGGTGAATTGTGAAATAATTATGAAACATTAGCGCCACACGGACGACATATCCCAGCCTGATAATGACAGATACGGAAGACAGAAATATTCTTAACTAAAGCATTTGCTTTTAAATTTCACTATTTTACAGACGCCGATCCTCTTCTTGGTTCTAATGGTTCATCTGCCATTCCATTTAGATAATAGAGTTCAGTTCATAAAAATCAGAAAAGTGAAGTTGTGAAAGATAATTGTTTCCATAACACATTTCCAGGCAATCATCTCTCAATCACACAGTCACAGTTCAAACTGATCAACATGCTTTGCTCTGGTTTCCTATACATTCTTTCATGTATCGCTTCACATCAGGTCACATCCGTACTCGGAGAAAATTTGGCATTGAGGAAGCCAACAAGTCAAAGTTCAACATGGAGAGATTACACGTCTGACTTGGCAGTAGATGGAAGTACTAGTGACCCCTTCTGTTCATGGACACGAGACGGCGCTAATCCCCACTCTTGGAGTGTTGATCTGGGAGCACAATATCATATTAAGGAAGTCAGAATAATCGGTTGGTTATCGGTCGAATACATAAAGGTATATTTAAGCGCAGTGAGGCAAGCTACTTGGTCAAACAGGTTGAAAGATCAATATCTATGCAGGGAAGTTGTGGCTCCATCTCCATCGATTTATAGAGTTTCATTGAAATGCAACAACAATCGAGGCAGATATGTGACCATTTTGAAGAACCGTGCACTTAACCTGAATTTGTGTGAAGTTCAGGTGATTAAAGGAGGTAAGTAATGAAAATAATCCATTAATATTAAATGCAGTCAGATAGACTGCTTCAGCTAGGGTTTCACAGTCCCTGGACAGCTAGGAATTGCTCACCCTCTGCTACACTGATTGTCAATTTCGTAGAAGATAGCTTCGTATGCGGAGCCGGAGTCCCATCAAACCCTGGAGTCGATGTCCGGGAGTCCGATCAATGGCTGTTGTCGGAGTCCCGTCTAGCTCCGGAGTCCCATCAATTCCTGGTGTCGGAGTCCCGTAGTCCCATCAAACCCTGGAGTCGTAGTCCCGAAGTCCCATCAAATCTAGGAGCATGAGTCCCGTAGTCCCATCAAACCCTGGAGTCGGATTCCCGTAGTCCCATCAAACCCTGGAGTCGGAGTCTCGTAGTCCCATCAAACCCTGGAGTCGGAGTCCCGCAGTCCCATCAAACCTTGGAGTCGGAGTCCCGTAGTCCCATCAAGCCCTGGAGTCGGAGTCCCGTAGTCCCATCAAACCTTGGAGTCGGAGTCCAGCAGTCCCATCAAACCCTGGAGTAGGAGTCCCGTAGGCCCATCAAACCCTGGAGTCGGAGTCCCGTAGGCCCATCAAACTCTGGAGTCGGAGTACCGTAGTCCCATCAAACCCTGGAGTCGGAGTCCCGTACTCCCATCAAACCCTGGAGTCGGAGACCCGAGTCCCATCAAACCCTGGAGTCGGAGTCCCGTGGTCCCATCAAACCCTGGAGTCGGAGTCCCGTAGTCCCATCAAATCCTGGAGTCGGAGTCCTGTAGTCCCATCAAACTCTGGAGTCGGAGTACCGTAGTCCCATCAAACCCTGGAGTCGGAGTCCCGTACTCCCATCAAACCCTGGAGTCGGAGACCCGAGTCCCATCAAACCCTGGAGTCGGAGTCCCGTGGTCCCATCAAACCCTGGAGTCGGAGTCCCGTAGTCCCATCAAACCCTGGAGTAGGAGTCCCGTAGTCCCATCAAACCCTGGAGTCGGAGTCCCGTAGTCCCATCAAACCCTGGAGTAGGAGTCCCGTAGTCCTATCAAACCTTGGAGTCGCAGTCCCATTTGACTCGCTGGCCTAGATCACAACTCAGCATAAATGAAAAATCGAGAGGAAAGCTTTCATCATATGAATAGCTCGATGCTAAACGGGAGCTGCCCATTGTTTGGGCATCTCCACGTAAGCATTAACCTCGACGTTGAAAATTTGCATCGAGACTTCGATGACTTTACTCATCACTTATATCGACCAATGTCCGAAATCATCAGAAGTTGATATTGAAAGGAATCTGCAAGCGCCGTTTTTGAAATGAGGGAAATTCTGTTGTTATAATATCTGTTTGCCTACAATGGTAAAAAATAACTTCTTTTTATTCACATTTGAAATATGAACATTTACTATTCATCTTAGGATCTTCTTGTTTTACACAGAAGGATGTATAATGTTTTCAGGTGTTGAAGTTATTATTTTGCATATGTGTTTTGTTATTATTTTGTTTTCTGAAAATAGTGATCAAGTCGCGAGTGTCTGTTGCGCTGAAAATACTTCCAGTTTATCTGTAGGGGTAGCAAATGCACTTAGAAAGCTGATACCTTGGCAATAAAGTAAGTTATAATCCAGTGATGCAGTCAATTCTACGAATGACTGATTTAATGAATTCTTATATTGGATTGAGATTCCGAGCGTCAATCACGCAACGCTCGCTTTACTGAAAAATCTTAGAAACTTAGTTTTAGTCATAGGCATTACTCTCACCAGAGTTGACTGACTAAATTTAGCTTATCATTCTAATCTCTCAGATAATGTGAGGCAAAACTAGCAGTGATATCACGATTCAAAGCGAGGTAGCAAGGAGTAGGCCTATCAGTGAAATTAGGATAGAGTGTTGGCGAAAAGGAATGTCAACGAATATGGCAATTAATAAAGAAAAACAATGAGAGCGTTTGGGTAATGATCAAGCATCAGGCGTGGATCCAAGTCGAAGAATCCTGCAAGTAATGTACAACGACACGATATAGAAGAAATGAAAGAAATTTCACAAAAAGTAATAAAATTCCATCATTCGGACAATTAAATTTTTATGACAAGTTGCCTGTCAGAATTTCATTCATCGAGCGAGCTGCACTGTGTAAGAGCTAAATTCTAAAGCGAAACATGGTGGAGGGGAGTCCATACCGTGTTCAAAGAGATCAAAACAATTTTACAACTAGAAATAGGGCTCCATCAATTACCCGTGTCACTTCCTGTTCGGAGACATTGCGCTCATCGTCACTCTAGGAGTGTTCATCTGGGAGCACAACTTCGTTGTCGCGTCAAAATCGCAGATGTGCATTTGAGAAACGGCGGCAATATCGCACAATGTACATTTTTTGCAATTTTCGTTATTTTCGATTATAGTTTGTTACGAACTCCCCAAGGTACGAACAGAAAAAGATCAAATCCCTGTCAGTGAATGTATTTATTAGATGCAAGGCAGGTGGTGGCCCTTAAGAGAGCCGATTTGGCGTTCGCAGAGAATGTGAGTGTACGCACAGTCGTCCACTTGGCAATGACTGCGGTCGTGAGCCGAATGGTCGCAGCAGCGTCGTTGATTCCCAACAAGAGAACGTGCGTACTGTAGGCGGGAGAGAGAGAGAGAGTTTGGTCCGTCAGCAGGGAGTTTTGATGTCTCTCCGAATTTTGTAGAGAAAATTCAAAACAAGAAAATTCACCCGAACGTTTTCGGCCATTCTCATCAAGGATGTACATGGCAATGAAATTACAGCTAAGAAAAAGAAATGGAATGATGTTAAATGAATTCACATACGTCATGCACGTGTCTACATGTGGTTTGCAAAGATCTACATTTGACTAGTATCTAACACTACTCATTAACAGTTAAGTAATAAGAACATGCAATCTTAAAAGACAAAGTTAATAAGTTATCTGTCTAACTTATCTGAAGCTAAAAGTCAAGACACAAAGAAATCACATAATCCTTCTGGATGCACAGTATAGGCTTTTCTCTCTTGATGAGCAAAGCCTCCAATATCTGTAGTTCTCTAAAGGTTCTCACTCGTTTCACCACTTTGAATGACTGTCTGGGATCGGCAGGCGGAGAGGAGCAGGACACTAAATGTCTTGTAATTGCAGACACTCCTGCCTTCTTCTTGCCGTCGATGTACCACTTTGGGACATGCTCCTTGACTCTGTCTCCCAATCGTCGTCTCGTTCTGCCAATGTAATTGAGTCCACAA
The DNA here is from genome assembly GCA_907163375.1 of Prostheceraeus crozeri. Classification (NCBI taxonomy): domain Eukaryota; kingdom Metazoa; phylum Platyhelminthes; order Polycladida; family Euryleptidae; genus Prostheceraeus; species Prostheceraeus crozeri. The sequence goes on from CAJQUW010000823.1 coordinate 149,353, forward strand.
CTACAGGAAAATTTGTAAATCACATTTGATGTGGCAGATACGGGAACAGGATCTTTAGGCGACTTCCTCAAGGTAGGAACCGTGGTATGCACGACCATTACTTGGGCAGCAGGATGGAATCTGTCTCTTCTTCTTTTTCGTGCTTCTGTCGTGTGATGAAGTTTTTTTCATTTACTGTGGAAAGAAGCAGAGCTCGTGAAAGAGAGAAATTAAAGAAGCAATATGACATGGCACATGGCAATCCCATAATTGAACAGAAAGCTGATAGACATATCCACAATTTCTCCAACAAGGTGCTCAGGAATGTAGAACGTGAGGCTTTATGTCGAGGATTGGACTTTTGTGTGCCATCGAAGAGGCTTGATCGAATTCGTATCTATGGAGAGTTTGAATCTCTGTATAAGCAACTAACTGATGGACAATTGCTACTGCCGAGTGAGGACAGAAATTCTTTGCTGAAATCTGATTTGGTTGGAATCGCACACACGATTTGCAGAACCAAACCGGACATCGGCCTGCTCTCGCCTCAGCATCTTGATGCTTTGGAAGGTATCAAGAAAGATGATTCGATCGTGGTTATTAGACCAGACAAGGGCAATGGTGTAGTAATTGTGGATAAGACGGAATATTGCTCCAAGATGATGACCATCATTGGCGATAATACGAAATTCATGGAAATTAATGGCAAAGCCGATGTTCTGCAGAAATGGGAAGCTGATGTAAGCAAGCTTGTATCCGACTTGCTAAGGAGGAATAAAATCTCTATCGAGCAGGAGAAGGAGTTGAAGCCGGTAGGCTCAATGATGCCAAGACTATATGGATTACCGAAGATCCACAAGGAAGGTCTACCATTTAGACCAGTTCTTTCCATGATCGGCTCTCCGGTATACAGTATTTCAAAGTGGTTGACAAATTTATTAAAGCCCATTGAGGACATTCAATACCAAGGATTCGTTCGGTTTCGCAAGAGAAATGCAGGATCGGGATATTGCACAGCATAAGATGGTTTCTCTAGACGTTATTGGTCTATTTACGAATATTCCTCTTACGTACACCATTGAAATAATTATAAAGACAATTAAAGATAATGGCACACAATTGCCAATATCAACGGATGATTTCGCAAAACTGTTGAGTGCTTGCACGGAAAATGTCCCTTTTCTATTCAATGGTAAAATGTTTCGGCAGATTGATGGTCTCTGCATGGGAAGTCCACTGAGCTGCAGGATGAGCAATATATTCATGGGTTACATGGAATCTGAGCTCTCTCAATGCATTATCGATAACTGTGAGTTCTACACCCGATATGTCGATGATACGCTCATCTTAGTGAAAGACATGTCGCAAGTGGATAATGTACTACATGTTTTCAACAGCTTCCATCCTAATATCAAACTGACGATGGAATTCGAGAAGGACGGGAAATTGCCATTTTTGGACGTGCTCATTCAACGCCGTCAGAATGGGCGAGTTCGGACTGCTGTCTACCGTAAGCCGACATTTACAGGACTTTACACGCATTTCAAGAGCTTTGTGCCTTTTCAATACAAAGTTGGTCTTGTCAAAAGTTTACACCACCGCGCAAAGATGATTTGCTCTCCTGACGTATTGGAAGATGAAATACGTTTCCTGAGGAAAACAATGGAAAGCAATGGATATCCAGCTAATTTCATGGACAAATATTTGACAAGCAGTCAGCACGAAAAAGTGGAGGGTCCCGAGAAAAGGAAAGTGGGGATAAGGATTCCTTATCTTGGTGAGCCCTCAGACCTACACAAGAGGAGACTCAAAGCTGCAGTTGAAAATGCCTTTCCTGCTGCCCAAGTAATGGTCGTGCATACCACGGTTCCTACCTTGAGGAAGTCGCCTAAAGATCCTGTTCCCGTATCTGCCACATCAAATGTGATTTACAAATTTTCCTGTAGTTGTGGACTCAATTACATTGGCAGAACGAGACGACGATTGGGAGACAGAGTCAAGGAGCATGTCCCAAAGTGGTACATCGACGGCAAGAAGAAGGCAGGAGTGTCTGCAATTACAAGACATTTAGTGTCCTGCTCCTCTCCGCCTGCCGATCCCAGACAGTCATTCAAAGTGGTGAAACGAGTGAGAACCTTTAGAGAACTACAGATATTGGAGGCTTTGCTCATCAAGAGAGAAAAGCCTATACTGTGCATCCAGAAGGATTATGTGATTTCTTTGTGTCTTGACTTTTAGCTTCAGATAAGTTAGACAGATAACTTATTAACTTTGTCTTTTAAGATTGCATGTTCTTATTACTTAACTGTTAATGAGTAGTGTTAGATACTAGTCAAATGTAGATCTTTGCAAACCACATGTAGACACGTGCATGACGTATGTGAATTCATTTAACATCATTCCATTTCTTTTTCTTAGCTGTAATTTCATTGCCATGTACATCCTTGATGAGAATGGCCGAAAACGTTCGGGTGAATTTTCTTGTTTTGAATTTTCTCTACAAAATGATACCAGGGACAAGTTGCTTCAAATCTTTCCGAATTGTGTGAGATCGATCATCCACCTGGAGCGTATGATTGGCGCCCAGCCACTCGCCGACTCCCTGTCACCGGGCATCGCTTCGCCCTCCCGTCAGCGAAGGGAAAGAGAGTCTGCGCCGATCAATGGCTCATACAAGCGACTCCATTGGTCGTCGCTGACTTGAAGGTTAATTGACGCTCAGTATCACTTCTGCCTGAATCGAGGCGAATCATGATGCGGAAAGAGAGATGATGAGGAAGAGAGAGAAGTCTGTATTTTCGTCACAAGTTATATTAATGCCTTCCCGGATCATGTGTCAAAATTTCAGCGACTATTACAACACTAAACCGTTGACTGACAATTGACCGACATTTATCCTACAAAATCTATTTTGTCAGTCATTGTTAGTTCTTGTAGGATGATTGACACACACCTACAATAACTGACAAAATGAATAGCAATGAATGTAGGTAGTTAATTAAATTATTTCAAAATAAATCATGGTTTTGCTACACAATAATACAGATTGCCCAAAAGTCAAGCACAAAGATCACTAATCGAAGAAATCAATCAATTTTCTTCACAAACTATTAAGAAAATTATAATATAGATAAAATGGTAACCGACAAAACCTACAGAATTCCGTCAGTGAAAAACCTACAAAGCCTACAGGATATCACAGGATATTCGAGGTGACAATCGTCGGTTGATTTTGTCACTAATTTTGTAAGATAAAATTGTCGGCCTACAGTTTACAGTGAACTTAAATCTTTAGGAAAATTCACTTAAATGTTTTGCCATGGAATGTTTGCAAGTGATATCTTACGTGCGCATTTATTGTTAATATCTCACGTGCTGTAACAACAAATTAGGCTATAATGCATTCTTGGTTAGTATTATCTGTAGCAAGTAATGTGCATTCATAAAATGAATCACATTCAATTGCAGCCCCTTCTTGCACTCAATTTGTATTTGAAAATATCTAGTCGAAAGTAGAAGGATATTAAAAACCACAAGCTAAGATGGTTTCCATGTTCAATAAGAATAGCGATCTACAAACAAACTTTTGCTTCTCTTGAAAATCTAGTGATTCGATACATGACCTTGAAATCACACATCGAAATGGTCACGACAGAGACGATAGTCAACGAAGGAAGTCATAGTAAACGGTTCTAATTTTGTCGGACACACAAAAGTATATTTATATTTAAGCGCAGTGAGTCACGCTACTTGGTCGAACAGGTTGAAAGATCAATATCTATGCGGAGAAGTTGTGGATCCATCTCCTCCGATATAGAAAGATTCTTTAAAATTCAAACGCTATCGGGGAAGGTATGTGACCGTTTTGAAGAAGTAAGGAAAATAAGGATAGTAAGGAAAATAATCCATGTATATCAAATAAGATTAGAAAAAGGGCTCCAACCAGCGCAAATTCTAACAAAAACACGTGAAATAGATATATTTAATGCAAATAAATAAAATAAACATAGAAATAGGAATAATATACTCATATTCATTGCGGAATCAGATGACAATCAAACAGAAATTCTTTTAGGGCACACAATGACGGCTAGTTGATACGAATGCACAACTTCCGCGAAGGCGCAAAATTATTCTGTCTAAGTTCAGTGTTGGCAGAACATGTGATGATGCGTTTCGGTGAATGATGGTTTGGCTTTTCGGCGTGGTCACCACCATCCCTCTTGGCAAGATTTTGGCTGATGTTCACTGATGCGCTGAAGTCTCTCTGTTCCACAATAACAGGTGATTTCGAAAGGCTTTATGATTTCGTCTTCTCATATATTTTATTTATTATTAGATTTATCTATTTCGTGTATTTTTGTTACAATTTCATTGATCATTTTTTCCAAATTCCTTTTTGCTACTGTTTCTATGCAATCATGCTTCATTTCCTTTCCGACCTTTCAGTAATTATATAATTTATAATAATAATAATATATAATAAATATAATTAATCATTTATTGTTGAAGGGAATGTTTCAGGCAAAGATTATACTTCATTATTATTATGATTCAGGATTGCTTGACGTAGGATTAATTTTTGAACAGGAAATGGACACATTTATCACCTGAACGAGCTTTCAGCGGAACTCACATCAATGCAGTTTCACATTCCACAGAACTTTATGAGAGATATTTCATTTCAGAAGGAAATACAACCATCGCTGCGACAACAGCAACAACAACGACAACAACAGCAACAACGACAACAACAACAACAACGACAACCTCACTGCCGCTGACTCCACCAGCTGCTCATCCGAATGATTTGTCACGAAACAAGCCAGCTACGGTGTCCGATCTCGTCTTGGGGACAGCCGAGAACATCAATGATGGAATGATTGCAAGCAGCAAATGCGTGAAGTTTCAAGTTGATCGTCCAACCAATGACAAAGTTCTGGCAATTACAATTGACTTTGAAGCAACTTATCGCATCAAGTTTGTTACCATTTGGAACGCTGCTGGTGAGTCCTGGGTTATTATCAGCAATTTCAAGCAACGTAAAGCGCACTCAGCTGAAAATGCTTGGCTATTTGAAGACTTTCGCTATTGTTGCAATTAATTCTTGAGCATAAAATCACCGTCATTATGTCAAACGCCACAGAGAACCATGAGGCTCAGTCATGAAGGAAAAAGAGAGCATGATAACCAATCTATTACTTTCAAAATAATAGCGAATATAATAGGCTCTAAACAGAAGATCTGCAAGAATAGCTGTTGCCTTCTAATAATGCGATGCTCAGTTATTAGGAAAAGCAGACTCAGGACACAAAGAGGCTGTGACACAATCGACACAGGAGAGGTCAATAGGCTGATCACATAGTAATGAAAATCGACAAAGGTCAGGGTGGTTTTCTTCCGATCATCCCAGATTCAAATGATTAAACAGTCATCCAGCCAAAATCATTTTGATCAAAATTTTAAGCGGGATGAATTCTAGTTATTGGAAATTTCAAGGGAGAAAAGGCTATCTCCCACTGGATTCACGAATAAAGTAAGTTGTTGACCAACACGCTGCGTCTCTCACGACTGTCTCAAGGATTGAGAGAAATTCTTCAATCGAAACCTTTGACAGTGCTGAGAGAAGAAGCGCATTGGATCGGGCATTTTTGTTGGTCTAATATTTACTTTGCTGGTGAATAAAATTCCGCAAAAATAGAGGGAGAGAAACTATTTTCTTTTGAAATTTCAAACATGGCAAACCTCCCGTTCCGACGAACATTTAAGTTTGATTATTGGACAAGACCATTATGATGTAATAGTAATAATAAACTTATATTTATAATACGAATCTCAATAATAAATATCGCGAGACTTAAATAAAAAAATGCATCGTGCATTTATCTCAAAAAGTTGAAACAAATGAGAATAGAATCAAGACAAGTCAACGGTATAAACCAATTCAGAAACTTCTGCCATAGAGTCAATGCAAAGAACCACTAATGATAAAACGAATCATCGTCATAATAAAACTGTACTTTCATAGCGATGAACATTGGCAAGCCTTCATATTTCTCTATAGCCACCTAAAGAGTAAGATTCCGGATGAAATTATTCGTTCTAGGAAGGCATGGATGGATGACTCATGATCTCCGAAGGACTGGTGAGGTATAGTAAATGACATGAGGGTAACAAAATCAAGGGGAGACTTGCAGTTTGTTAATTCGAAATTTGAATCAAAGTTTGCCGCCGCTGCTGAGTATATCAATGACCTTTTCTCATCTGCATGCACCAACGACAGTGCTAATATGCCCGCAATGGTCACATCAGCATTTGATCTATGGTGCCCTTTAGTTGAAGTCTATGATGTGTATAATTTTCTATCAACACGATCGTCAAAATCATCTGACAGTGATGGTATTCCAAATCGACTTTATAAAGAAGATTCTCTTTTTCTCGGCCAACCGCGCGTTGTGTCATATCTTCAACTGCTGCATCCTTTCATCATACATGGCCAAAGTTTGGAAAGTTGCTGATATTTGCGCCATTCCGAAAAACACCCCAGCAAAGGTTGATGCTCTGCGTCCTATTTCTTTGCTACCACTCCCTTCAAAACTGCAGGAACGTCTCATAATTGGCCATATGAGGCGATTTTTCTCTTGTGAAATTAACAGTTTTCAATATGCGTTTCTTCCACAATATTCCACAGCGTGCGCTCGAATACAGTTAATGGATTTTATTACAGCTTCTTGAAGATGATAGCTCTGTTGGAACTGCTGTATTGTCTTTTGATTTCTCAAAGGCATTTGATACAAAATCGCATTTCCAAATGATTCAAAAGCTGACTGAAAGTGATTTTCCGTGTGGTTTCACTACTTGGATTAGATTCGATCTTTGTGATAGACTACAAAGCACCAAGCTCAATGGTGTGATCAGTAACTCCAGCCAAGTGTCTGGTGGTGCGCCCCGAGGATTTGTGGTTGGTCCGTATTTATTTATCCTCTACATTGCTAGCATCGCTTCCAACTTAAAATGTAATTATGTTAAGTTCGCGCGCCGATATCAGTTTGATTTTACAGGTAGATAGAAACTCTTGTCAAAAAACAGCGAGGATAGCAATAGTCATTTAAATGTGGTGAGAGTGTTGGCATGAGATGATGCAGCGGATGATTGATGTGTTCAAAAGTTCAGACCAATCACATATCTTCTGTAAAGGGACAAAAAAAGTTGCTGCAAGTAAACTGTGATGATCTCCATTTGATTCTATGTGATCTATTTTCGACATTTTCAAATGTTTGCTAGTAGATGCATTTAACCCGACAAACAAAGGTGTACCATACTCGATGATACGTTGAATAGAACTGATATAGACAGCAACCAGATCAGAGATGGGTAGAAAAGGTTTCAACTGTTTGAACACAAACAAACGCGAGGAAGTCTTTTTTTTAAATGAGACAGATGTACTCCGTCCAATTTAGTTTCGAATCAGATGTCACTCCAAGAAATTTCAATTTATCGACAACTGGCATTTCAGGAATGGCGAACGTAGAGAACTCAGAAGAACACCGAAATGTCACAAAAAGTTGATTGCATTTTGAAGACTATTGACCATTTTGTTTTTAGTAACCCAGTCATAGACCATATTAAACGCGTTAACAACTGAACTCCCTTTGCCACTTTGAAAAATATTTCGGCAATAATTATGTGATCAGCAAAATATTTAAGATCTTCGTACAAAGGCCGAATTAGATCTGCCATGAAAAAGCCGAAAGCTAAAGGCTCGATCGACGAGGCCTGAGGTATGCAACTGAAGACGTTCGTAATTATTATTACTATCGTTCCAACGTGTCCTTTGAAATCGATTAATAATTATGCATAAAACGTAGGATGAAAGGTTCGAAATCACTGTTCTTCATTTTCTCAGCTAGTAGCTTATGAGAGATCTTATCAAAGCCTTTCGAGAGGGCGATCGAGATAATATGACATGTGATCACGTCCTTATAAGGATCACGTATACGTTGAATACACATAGTAACAAAATTCTCAAGACCAATTAGAGCACAGGTTGTTCAGTTCCCTGCTTTATATGCAAACTGCTTTCTGACAAATTTAGAAAAGAACAGATGTTTGAAAATCCTCATAACTTCTACTAAAAAGTTCTCTGCGAAGTAGGAAGAAACAGGAAGATTTCCAACTAAATAAGGTTATTCAGCGACTGTTGTGTAGTGTTGACGGGAATACGTGCATGAGGGGGAGGGACATTTGATCCAAGACCAAATTGGTTTCTTGTTTTGATCTTTACATTCACAGTTCAACCGCCGACACATATCTCGCTACAGTCATCCCACAAGAAAGCATGGCTGATCAAATGTTTGAGGGAGACATCAGGATTTGAATTCAATGGTTCAAAGCCGGAGGTGTTTTGCAAAGAATTTACAGTTCATGTGCCAATTGAATATTTGTTAAAGACGAAGCATGAGGTTGCGGGAAACCTTCTGATTCTTAGAAGTCTCCGACGATTTTCATTCACCATTCTTTCATTACAGGAAAACCTCAAGATTTGCGTGAAATCAGCCTTTGGGTTGGAATGGAACCTTTCACTTCAAATAGTCAGACTGAACTGCTTTCTGCCAAGTACACAAGGATTGCATACATCAATGAAAGCAATTTCAACGAGGAACTCAAAATATTCCCCGAATATGCTTCAAATAATGTAAGTAATACAATGGTTTAATTTACTTGTTTATGATGTAAAGTTCGCTAAGAATTATTATCATCGGATTTCTTAATTGCCTTTCCTTAATAGTCCGGCAGCCACAACGAATTTCAGCAGGGAACAAGGCCGACAATGAGGCTTTCACAGAATGATTTACATCCTTTTCCTACTACGAATCGGTGCGTCTGACGAGTTCTCCAGAGTTCCTCTTCTTGTCAGACACGATCAAAGAAAAACACATGTAAATCCAATGGGACGCAGATAACATTTTTTGACTAAATGATTTTTTCTATGTTTTCTCTGATTAAAGGAAAAGTAGTAAGCACAGAGTCATAACTTTTAGCATGGAATGTCTTCAGGTCATTTCCTTTCATGTTCATGCACCCCTGGCTAAAAAGCTAAACACATTAATAGAATTAGCGAGTCTTTTGATGTCGGCAAAACACAAACATTTTCATCAACCTTATCCACTTTCAACCAGAGTCTCACATACATCGCCGATCAGAAGCAGCACATGCACATAATAGGAAATTACCTGAAGACATTGCATGGCGAAAATTGTGACTCTAGACTTAATACTTTTCAGTTGATAAGCGGACACATAGAAAATTTCATTTTATCCTAAAACTGCAATCTGTGTCCCATTGGATTTACATGTTTTCTTTGATCGTGTCTGACAAGTAGAGGAACTCACTAGAACTCGGCAGACGCACCGATTCGTAGTAGGCTGAGGGTGTGCATCATGCTGTGAAAGTCCAACTTTCGGCCTCGTTCCCTACAGAAACTCATTCTGGCTGCCGGACTATAGTATCGTGTACAGATTTTTGAAATCCGTCTTGGTCACGTATAAGGACATGGCACAATTTGATTACAGATATTATGCTGGTTACATTATATTTACACTGAAATCAATGATCTGCTAGAATTTGTCCATGCAATAAAGTTTCTCGTGCATTGATGCATCATTTGAAAATGAAATGTCGTCTCTACAATGAAGGCATTAACAACATTGTTCTTTTTTCAATCCGAAATTGCTCACTTAAGACGGGAAATGATCCAGTAGAAAAAATTGTGTCAGCCTAATATCGTCCATCTCATGTTGGCCCGACGAACAAAGTATCACAGCGAATTTGTGTCGGCCCAACGTCAGTTGCCAACACTCACCCAATACGCGCCCAATACACGCCAACGCTCGCCAGACACAGATCAAAACTTTGTTTTATATACTACACTCTAATTTGTCAATAGTATCCTTCTAATCTGTGTTATAGCAAAAGGAATATCATAAGCTTAGCTTGATATCACTATGGAACCTCCTACTTCTCCTTCCATCTCTTCCTCACTTTCTTATCACCAATGAAACAGGAGCGGAACAACGAGAACAACAAGTTTACTTCAATATTTATTATAATAGGTTTCATACAGCAGAGTAATTACCACAGGCGCCTCCTATTCTTTATTTCACAGTTTCGGTCATTCGCGTAAAGTAAGTGGGACCCTTCACATCTGGCTTCTTGACATTCTCAGCGATTTGCTGACGCTGTAGGGATTCTGGAAGACAAAAAAATGAAAATTGCATCACGATGCATAAAAATATTTCGGCTTCGGGAAGCTAAAGTTGATTTTTATAAATAAACATGTTTCAAACACATTCATTGCATTAGCATCACCAATTTCACAATTTTCTGATAAATCTTACTTTCAACAAATCCAATACAATCAGGCCTACATTAAATGGTACGAGTCTCAACATTGTCCTGAGGTAGTGCTTGATTGCATGATTTGAGATCGAACAGAGTGACTTCTAGATTCGGGAAATTGAACCTATCTATTATCGGAATAAAAGAAGTTTTTCTCTAAAATCATGAAGTGTGCGAGTTTTTAGAATTATGAAGTATGTTCTTTGGAGTTATTCCTAAGTTACATGTTGCCTACATGTACATGAGTATTAGTGAGTAGACCTACCCAATATTTCGGTATTCTTCATCAAGGGTAAAAATCAATACACGGACAAGCAATTCAACGCAGATGTCAGTTTATACAGACAGCTTGTAGGCCTACTTATTTTCATTCTATATATAAATTAACATGCACCGTGCATTTATCTTGTTACACTTGATTATGAATACCGAAATATTGGGTAGTACAAAATTTCTTTTGATTCCTGAATAAAGACAAAGTCAATTGGAAATATCATGTCTCCATATCATAATTAATTATGATTAATTATTATTAAGTAAAAAATCAATTAATTTTCAAAATTCTGAGATGCTAATCAATAATGTTTGTCTAATAAATGTTGATGTTTCTACATGCATACAAGAATATGAAATCGCTATGTAAGGCTGGAAGTAGATTCATGATTTTACGAAAGGAAAGCATGACATGGAAGACAATTGCAATGTTTTACTTATTTTTATACTATATATTATTATATTTTCAATGTTTTATTATGCAATGCATTGTTTTTTCACCATTGTAAAATTTGTATCAATTATTTGGCTTGATGAAATTGCATATACTTATGCACTAATTAACATAATCACTTTTGAGACAAAATTAAACATACTAGAAACCCATCTTATCTGCAAATAAAAGATGCATTTGTAGTAAAAGTTGTGATTTAGACCTGACTGTTGTATAAAATGCAGCGTGTAATTCAGTAGAAAGCTTGTCCACAGTATCAAGATATGATGCCGAGTCATGAAAATCAAAGACTCTCTTACATTTATTCTTCAATCTTTATGAAATAACCTCAATACGTTTTTCACTCGATTGAACGATAGAATTAGAAGTGCTGCGCAACAATATTCCACATTTATGCCACAATTCAATTACAGATTGCTTTTCAGTAATTATTTGGACATTAATAGAAGAACAAAGCGTAAAGAAAAAAGACATCTGATTTCACAAAATGCAAAATTATGCAAAAATTTTTTTATGATTGCATCGCATATTCATTTTACAAACTATTTCGTACAGTGGTTATTTCCTTTCATGAATTTCGTACAATATTAAAATCATCAGCGGAATATCTACTTCAACTAGAGTTTAATGAGTAGGTTTAGAACGTATGTTTATGGAGAGCAGACAGATGATCCTAAATGAGTGAGTTATTCCGCGATAAACATTGAATTACAATACAAACAATTAATACATTGAATTAATTACAATACAAGCATTTCTTGCTATCATAATTATATTATTATTCCTTTTATCACTATTTTTCCATTCTATTATTGTATAAATTTCTGTATTTCCTAAATTGTAAATTGGGTATTTTGTGTCGTTCGCAGTGTTTTGAACCATTTCGGTCTTCGGAGTATATAGTATATATTTTTTCGCCATACATATACGCCATGGAAAAAGTGTATGCCTCAGCCTACAATAGGCTTTGGCACAGGTTTTGAACTCCCATTACAGTTTAGCTGTAAACAACTGAAGAAAGCAAGCAATACGTTAGGCTATCTTTCTAACAATTTTACAGCCACCTTTTGTAACCAACTTAGAGACAACCTCATCCACTCAACTCCAGACATAAGCAAAAAACTCACAATTCCAGGCAACATCCAGTCTTTAGCTATACTTATATGGAAAACTAATTCATAATTTCGAATAATTAATTGCTATCAGTAAAGTAATTGCTGTCTTCAATTGTTGACATCTCGTGCATCTGTTACCAAATGAGACCTATCCAGCTGATCAGATGCGAAATCATTTTGAAATTCAACCAATAAAACAGTGCAAAATGATGACACTAAAGAATTCGCTTTCTCTAAAGCTTCTTTGACTTTCCGTTTCAAAACAGCGAATGTAATCTTACTTTGATTGTACACATGGTTTCGTCATTCATCACTTGTGTCGATTTCAGCTGTACTGGAGAGAGCCGGTATTCGGAAGATTTATCATTCTTTCAAGACCTCAATCCAGCCTGGTAATGGAAATTTGCGACATTCAAGTTTTGGGATTACATCCAACCTTCAAACCAATATTATGTAAGTAGATCTATAACAGAGATGTAGCCGAACCTGTCCATAATGAGAAATTGCACCGGTTATTCCGGCAAGCCAATCGGTTAATTAAATGATTATTCAGTACTTTTTACCTTCCGCTAATTCCATGTACGTGTGCGAATCGATAGAATTCTGAGGAGATGACATGAAGGAGCACTGAGTGCATATGACCGTAATACCTGTAAGCGTCAAATTCCTGCACTTGGAAATTGAAAGTTGTTTCTATTACCTTTCAGACCTTCGCATAAAGTCTACAAAACCGGAAACAGCATTCAAGGAAGTCAAATTGTCGACCATTCTTGAATGTGCAAGGGAATGCAACTCACAAGGACAAAGCTGCAGATCATTTACTTACAGCAAAGACAGGATTTGTCATCTATATAGCTCGACAACCGGAGGAGAATTTGAATCACATGTAACTCTCTAATTGATGATCGTTCGCATCCACCATCTTGATGTCCTTCACTTTAACTGGTACTTGTTTTATGCTGCGCTTAGATGACTACATGCCATATGGTTCTTGGTTGCAGTTATATAGATGGCTGCATGGCACACGTGCTTGTCCGACCGTGCGCTGCACTGAGTTTTGCTAAAATGAACAGGTGTGTCAGGCGTGTGTTGAACTGAGACTTGCTTACAGGGATGCAGAGTCGGAGTCGTAGTCCCGGAGTCCTATCATTTTTGTTGGAGTCGGAGTTCGGACTAGACCCGAAATATAATACAAACAAATTATTTATTCTCGTGCATAGCTGTCAATGTCTTGATGTCAGCGTTCTCTGTCAAACAAAAGTACAGAGACAACAGTCCATTCAAAGCTTGTAATAGGTGAGGGAATGAACCGTGATAGTGAAAAAAGGATTGTCTTTTCACCCGGTGATTTAGTAGAGAAGAAAAGCCTTCCTAGCCTCGATCACACCTGCGCACCAAAGATCACATTAGAGACAAAAATGAAGAATTGGAATGTTACCTCTTACCCTCAGTTCAATCATGTGTGATTTCTCTTCCAAAGCGCATATTAAAATCAAAAGTGCAATCATATTTTTTGAAGAAGGATGGAGGATTTTCTTGCCTGGTAGAGACTGGAGAAAACCCGTGTGAAGCACACATCAACAAGATGGGAGGAGTCGAGTTGCATGCATCCAACCGCAGCGACATTTGACAAACTTTCATCGAAAATTTTTGATAATTGATACAGAAATGATCACTAAAGACTGGTTCAGGCAAGCCTATAATGACCTTTGATGTAGGTTACCAGTTTTTTTGAAAACTAGAATATACATAAACTTGCCACCCGGAGTCGGAGCCGGAGTCCTATCAACCCCGGAGTCGGAGAACTATCAAAATGATAGGACTCCGCATCCCTGCTTGCTTATACATTTTGTTGCATCTACAGATGTATTCAGTTGGACATTTAGCTGAAATTTCCCTATACATTATGTTCCATGCGCACATGCATTCAAATATGCGCTAGTCTTGTCTTTGTATTTCTGAATCGGTTGATGATAAATGTGTTTCATTTTATGAGCCTTTCTTTTGAGCTTTATGTCCTATTCCATCACGAGGCGTTATAACAACAAGAAGTGATAGGCCATGGATCATTCCGCTTCTGAGAGAGTTGATTGATGACTGCTGGTTCGCCAATCGATCCAAGTATTGGCCGTTGTATGACCATCTAAAGGAGAAGATTAAGATTGAGATGCACATAGCGATGAAGAAACGCAGTGATAGAGTAGCAGAAAATGGTGGGAATCTAAGGAATGTTGTCAGAGAGTTGCAAGGTAGGAGCAAACATTCCGTTGGTACTGCTTCAACGAGCCTGCCGATGAAGACTTATTCGTAATGCAAGAAGTGGGAAGTGCCTATTAATGCAATCGATGTCTACCATGCTCGAACTGAATGATTTTCGTCTTGACTCTTTGAAAGCATTCGACTTAGTTCTTCGTAATCGACTTGTAAATTTTCTTGTTCAAAAGGAATTTATTAAGGGGTCTCTACTATGGTTGATATCATACTTGAACAATAAATTTCAAAGATCTTCGACTGATAGTGTTACTGGTGACAGACAACAGTAAGCTGACTTGAGGTGAACATTTTGACTGTGACATTTCACGCGCTTCTCGTCGTCTTCATGTTCTTTGAAACCATATTATGTTGCCAAGAAGCAATTAATTGATGTATTTTGTGGATTCATCATGTCTATTGTCACGTGTTTCATTTCAAATTTTGTCCATCTTAGAAAACGTTCACATGGATTAATTTGCTCTGCTGCATGCATTTGTGATTTTGTGCGAACGCATGGAGAATGCCACTAAAGTTTTCCAAAGAGTGATTTCTCTCTGACCATCCCTTTTTGCACTTTGTTCCGAAGATATTTTCCATTTTGTGCGATATTGTGACGCTTGAATTCATTGTTTCCACGTATGAGTGTATTGACCAACAAGATGAATGTAGAGACTGCAAGCCATGATTTCTTGTGAATTCTCCAGTATCCTATGGATAACTAACCATTTCCTTCATATGCCCACTCTACATGCATGTGGTTCACCTCTGTGTAAAATGAGATATAATTTCATTATTTCTAGCTGACCTAAAACTCCCTACTTACTTATTCGTACCATTGTGGTACATGCACAGGTATGTTCAGCTGTCCATGACAACGCATACAGTACAAAAGAATGCAAGATTTTGTGAATAGAACAAGTCCTGAAGCAAAACTCTTCATTAGCAGTGATTCCAACTGTCGTGATTTCTCTTATCTGATGCAAAATTTTGACTTGACCCACATCGTTAATGTTCTTACGCTATTAAATGATGCGACAAATAACGTTTTCTGTGAAAATAATTGTGTTGACACATTTATTATAAATATTGCTCCACTTTTGGGCAACAATGCTTTTCCTCAAAAGTTTTTATCATCTAATATTTTGAAAGGCATGTGTGATCTTCGACAGTCCCACACTGATGCTGAACAAGATTATCTGAAATTGATTGGTCAAGTGTTTACTGGCATTCTAATGTGAGCGAATGTGTATCAGCTTTTTACCATCTTTTTTGAGATATGCAAAGAAAAATTATTGTGGTCGTTCCTGCAACAGCGCTTGGTCAATCGTGGATGAAATCCGTGATGAGAATGACATGAATATCAACACCCAAATAACTTCACTTTTTCTAGTGAATATGACGCAGCTGAAGAGATCAACAAACACTTCAATGAATTTTTGTGCGAAAATAGCATCTGTGATCCTCAGACATCGACATTTGCAGCGACAGAGAGAGAGACTTTTTCATTTTCTACAAAAGTTGTTTGTCGAGGAGAAAGCAACGGGTGAAGCTTGACTCGACAGACAGTTCCATCATGAGCATTAATAGTGGTGTTCCCCAAGGATCTATTTTGGCTCTCATTTATTCGCAATGTATCATTCCTGTCGCCCCGATACCACTGGTACTAAGTACGCCGACGATGCAGCACTAGTCGTATCAGCGTATAAAAGTTTCTTTGATGACTTGTTTGTGTACAGTAAACGAGGAAATATCACATTTTCGTTCGTGGTGTCTCGGTAATCAAATGAGCATCAGTTTAGTTGTAATAGGACAAAAGCCTTAAATGTTTTTACAACTGCTTAACCAAACCCGCAAATACCAGTCCTTGAAGACACTTATCATTTGAACATTTTGGGTCTTGTTTTTAATGACAGATTGACGTGGTCAAATCATCTTGATTTATAAAATTGGTAATCTGTCAAAACATCTGTTATTAACACGATGAATTAATATACATGTATATGTTGATATGCTGAATATTTTTCTAGTTGGGTTCAATGATTGAGAAGTCATTCTTTCGGATTTCTCCATCTGTTTAATTCACACTCCACAGTAAAATAAAAGTGCTTTTGATGGCTCTCGGAACACCTTAATCATGTGATGAAAATTAAGAAATATCTGGATTTGCCCTCAGCCTGCTTGATCATTATTTACGTAGAAATTTGCTGGACCACAACGATGACGAAATAGACGCAAAGTGGCAATCAGCATGAAGCAATGAATCACAATAAGACGCTATGAACACTGAAAATGAATACGACAAGAAATGTGGGGGAATAAGAATGTGATCAAGAAATAAAGAGAAATTTACAATAAAGTCAAATACAAAAGAATCCTTAAAGTAATGTGCAGTATTTACAAATATATCAGCATTTAGCTGTGACGAGAACTAAGACTAAATTGATTTAAACAATTATGAATAAGAGGATTCCAAATGTTATTAATCTCTGCACCAGTGTCACAATTGTACACACACGGATATATCCTGATTCCCACGGATATACAATGCATCTTTGATCTTCCTTGAATATGCAATTCTCTCAGTTCCGATTATTTTTGCTGGAAAGACTGGTTGATGTTGTTTCTTGTGCACATGTTGACGTGAAGAAGATAGATTTTAGATCAGCCGTATCGAAAGCTCGTGTATTTTACTGTGGAGTGTGAATTAAATAGATGGAGAAATCCGAAATAATGACTTCTCAATTAATATATGTGTTCAACGCAATTTGTCTATCATGCTTTGATTATGCTTCCCAAGTTATTGTATAACCAGGTATTGGGAGTTAGTTTAAAAAAATCTTTGACTATAGTCCGGTTTCGAATCATCTAGCTGTGCCAATTGTTCTACAGCATGTTGAATTTACAAGAAAGACTCGAAAATCTTGAGCTGTGCTTCGCTTAAATTGCAAAATTTTAAGTAATTCTAACCAAGTGTTATTTGATTTTGTTGCCATTATTTAGAAGCAGCCGAATTATTCTGCCACTTTCAAAATCCGCAATGATGCCAGTGGTTTTCGATTGCTCTAATTTAATTGTATTATCTTTGATGCCAGATTATTATCCATTTTCTCCTTTGGCTTGTTTTACTTGTTTTTGAATATACGGTGATTATTGTAATTCTGTATATTTTTCATCCACGACCATCTCGGTCGGTGTTGCCATCGCAACTAGAACTCGGAGTCCTACGAGGACTTATTATTAGGACTTACCCAAAATAGATGTACAAAATAAATATTCCCCTGCTCCGTCACTATTGCGTGCAATCTCACTCCACAACCATAGAGTTCGGTTACGCATCTTACAGATATTCAGCACTTCATGTTGATTTCACATTAGATATAGCACTTCACGTACAAGTAGCCTACATATAGAACTGCACACAACTAAACCTAAATGTTAATAAGCTGATTTTATTGTAACCTATAGGCCTAATTAATTACTACATGTAAACTCATCGATTTTAGTATGATTTAATTACCGAGTAAATTAAAATGTCAATAGCCTGTTTTATCTTCGTGTCAAATTTTAGGAGAGCTCTGTTAAGCCTGTCGAGCTCAGTTTGGTGTAAATTTTTCTATTTAACTCCTTTACCGAGACGGATCTGTAGAAAAAGTACAAGCGTAGGTGATGCCAAAACTCCAGAGAGCTTGGTGGGCAAATGCGAGGAAAAATTTTCAAAACGTTTATGATAGGCTATATTGCAATGAAACAGATAAAATAGTACTGAAAAATCACGATACTATGTTTTCTCTTTCCTTTACACGGTAGGCCTATACTGAAAATTCAAGAAATGATCTAATTTTACAGTGTTCTATTTAACAAAGTTTACAACTACTGAGACTCGACATCTCATCGTTATCCCGAATGGTTATCACATCCTCTCTCTTGCGATTTATTCAATATGCAGATCCAATATTGTTTGTTGGAAATGTAATCTAAGTGTACTTTTAGTAAGACATGCGCAGGACCGAATAAATTGTAGTCGATGGACATATCGTGCGTTTGCCGTAATCGCGTCTTTCTAGCTCTGAAATACTGATGATCATGTTTACTCGATAAGAAGCTGAATAAGTTTTCTCAGCAAACATGAGACCTGAAAAACTTATGGGGGCAAGAAGGAAGCTTTCGAAATTTAATAGGTTTTCAGTATAACTCGGCTTCCTGACATGTTTCCTCGTATTCTTCTCGTGTAGGCCTATCCCTGTGCAAACGGAAAGTCGGCCAAAGTCTGGGCCGAAGTCGGCAAACAAGTTCGGCCCGAACGCGACGTGTTCGAACGCCCCTAAGTCGGCCCGGGTTCGGCTGGTCGACTTCGGCCCGTAGTGTATTGACCGTACCTATGTAGCGGGTCGATTTGTGGTAGCCGAATCAAGTCCGTGAGATCTGCGTTGGCTTGCCTTTACTTAACCACATGTAATAAGCAATAACAACTACTCAGATGATGAAACTTACCTAGATTGAGTCCACTGAAGGTCAATTTTGTAAACGTAGACATCGGGATTCAGGTTGATTGTACCTCAAACAAGTTTAAATCTCGAATACAATGGATAATAACAATCATATCCAGTGGTATTCAAAACTATCGTAGATGAGGTTCATTAGGATATTCTGCTCCTGAATTTTGATGTCTGAAACCAACAGAAATACATTACGAGCGAATTAAGATAGCAAAACACAGACAAACTGTGAGCAAAGATGTAAAACATAAACCATGTAGAGCTCTATAACGACACATAATAGAGAAGTATATGACACAGAAATGAGCATTAATTTATTGTAAGATGAAAGAATACGATAATTAATCTAAACTATTTTTATATTTCATCATTCTAATAATTTACAACAGCAACGAATTAATCGACAACACATTTTCCCAGGGTGGACAACATGCCGTTAAAGCAGAAAGTCCGATGAATTTGATATTTATTTTAAAATGATTTCTCCTTTAGCTGAAATAAATATTAACGTACCGCAAGATGGTTTACTTACACATCCAAACCAACCATGTTGTGAAAGATTCGAACCTGTGACTTATTTTCAAAGTTTGCGACTTGTTGCCAAACAGGGTTGAGAAGGGAAGAACGTGGTCCCGACGGAAATTCACATTTCAAGGAGGCCCAAAATGGCCAACAAAATAATACTTAAAGCCGAACTATTACTAATACAAATCCGCTAGAAAATTCTCATCCCTTAAATATTAGAAAAAAATTTTCAATCCCGATTCACGACCCTATATTTCAAATAAAGTTTCTTGTAATGACAGCCGACGTCCTGCATGCTGACTTGATCACGGGAATAACCAAATGCTGGTAAAATCAAAACATTCGGAGGCAGTGACAAGAATAGCCTTACAACATATTTACACATTACAAAATACTGTCGATCACATCAGTCAGTTACAAAGAATCGCAAAAAATTACTTGTCACAGTCAGAAGACGATGAAACGTCAGGTGTCATTTCATGAAGTTTTATTCAATATGTAAGGTCGTAAATTGTAAGTGAAATTCTGTTTTTTTTTCAACCAATGGCCACCCTCCAATGAGACTATAAACTGAAACATTATAGCATACACTCGGAAATTAAATGGCATGAATAATTACATTGGTATGGCATAATTTTCTCCTTTTAATTTTTTTGTTTGCTTATAAGAATGCTTTCAATTGCCTCAACTCTTTTTCATGTACAATAGGCCTAATTAAACAAGCCGCTGCCTAATTATACTATATTACACGTAGGCCTGACAAAACGACAGACGGCTTGCTCACAAACTACATTATCGAAAAGCATCAATCAGCGAATTGAATTTTTTAAGATGCAGGACATTCATGTTTATTCACCACTCCTGTTTTTAGGAAATATGCTTCAATATCAAGGATCGAACTTTCCATCTCCTATCAACGATCCTGATGAATCACGCGATTAATTCTTTAACCAAATACATCCTTTATTTTGTAACTTCAGGACAATTAGAAAGGTTGGCTTAGAATCTGTTACTATACAAGTTACCTATTGATGCGGTTTATTCACCTGATTTACGAGTACGATTTATTTGCTACTCACATGTCTCAATATTGTTGACGCACCATATACACTCCATTTAGGTACTCATATTTCCTCGGTGATAATCTTTAACAAAGGATGGCAACATGTATACTACTGTATATACAATGAATAGAGAAAACTGCACCGTCAGCTGTTCGACGAGTTGATTCACACCCACACACTGCATGAGGAATCCGCGAACTAACTGATAGACGTAGCGCGCGGCGAAGAAATGCATTGCAATGTTCGAATTCGGGAGGCTCGCCATCATGAAGACATGATAATATCCTTTTAGAATAGGTCAGAAGTATAAATTAGGTAATAACAGTGGTCGGGATGCATTAGAATGAATTCATGCTTTATAAATAATCGTGAAACATCGGAAAGTGATGGCATTTCTACCTGAGCGCTTTATACGGACTTCTAAATATAGT
Source organism: Prostheceraeus crozeri (assembly GCA_907163375.1). Lineage (NCBI taxonomy): Eukaryota > Metazoa > Platyhelminthes > Polycladida > Euryleptidae > Prostheceraeus > Prostheceraeus crozeri. Next base: position 170,341 of record CAJQUW010000823.1, read on the forward strand.
ACCCAATACAGGATTCCCGTCACAGTGCGATTAATCGCTATGTTCCGAAGTCAGCTACGTTTTTCGTGTTGCCGAAGTTCTGCCGAAAGTCGATTGTCCGAATTATGACGCAATTGCAATTTCAACCATCTTGTCATAAACTCTTGTATATTTTGATTTCTATTTTTCTTTCAATAAACACATTACTTACTTACTTGTGCCGACATTCATAAAAATGTGTGGATATAAAAACATTTCTATTTATTTCATATATAAACATCTTTCGCAGTTCATATCATAACACAGATAATAGAAATTACGATAGAAACTTCATTTGAATTGAAACTGCTCAAGATGGCCGAAGAGTCGCACTTTGCTGTTGTCGGCCGGACACGGTCCGACATTTACTTTTGCACAAGGATAGCGCACACTTTTCGTGATGATTTAACTTAAGCTGTTTATTATCTCTCTTAAAAAAATAATAAATATTTTCTCTTAACAATCATTAATTCAAAAGAGAGAAAATCAAGACGTTAATGTTCATGTGTTTTTCTTATTGGTAAAATATTATACAGTCTGATTTCTTCTGAACACAGCGATATTCACAAAAGTATACAAGACGAAATCCCAATTGGTAATTCTAAAATGAGCTTAAGGCTTGACTATTGAAGACAAATTGAATGAATCAAATTCATTTTTTAAATTTCTATATCTCAAATCTAATACCCTTCCATTGACTTACCAATCATGCCCATTCAAACAGACCTTGATCGATTTCAAGAGGTAACCTAATTATTTCGATCTCCGTTGGCAAAAAAGAATCGGTTAGCCGATATAAATATTTTCGGTCCCCTCTCGGTAAACTGACAATCGGCTTCCCGATTTCTCCCGAGGTAAACCGAGTTTTATTTTTTCGGTTTTGCCTTGGTTAGCCAGTAATCGTCAACCGACGCTATACTGACCAGTAGCCGAAATAGCCAAGCTAATACTGAGGCACCAACCTCGTATCAAACTCGGTCCGAGCTCATGTTGAACATTCGAGATGCAATCACTATAGGATTGTCTAACTGCTGAGTTTACAGACGCTCCAATCGCATTTTTCGCGTCGAAAATAACACATGTGATAACTTACATCATGATCTCTGAAGAATACCTTTCAAGTTGTTCAGTCATGCAACTTCCTGTTAATATCATGTCTCCCGAACTTTAAAACCGTCATATTCATGACGAAAATACGATCGATTTCGACTCAACGCAGATTTAAGGTTTCTGTTTTCTATTGTGCTAAAATATATAATTAGTCGGTCTGCTCCGACTCGGGGGTTGATATGACTGCGACTCCGACTACGGGTGGCAAATATATGAAGCCTAGGTTTTCGAAACATTAACTGGAAACCTACATCATAGGTCATTATAGGCTTGCCTGAATATATATTTAGTGATGATTGCTGTATCAACTATCAATCATTTCTATGGAAGTTGAATAAATGTCGCTTTCACTTGAATGCATGCGACTTGGCTCCTCCCATCATCTCAATGTGCGCTTCACACGGTTTTTCTTCAGTCTCTATAAAAGGCCGGAAAATTCCCATCCTTCTACAAAAAATATGAGTACATTTATGAGCGCAATGTACTATATGAGTTCGATTTTAATATGCGCTTTAGAGGAGGCATCACACACGATTGAACTGAGGGTATGAGGTAACATTCCAATTCTTCATTTTTGTCTCTAATGTGATATTTGGTGCGCAGGTGTGATCGAGACTAAAGAAGGCTTTTCTTCTCTACTCACTGTAAACCAGCACCTCCTAAAATCGAAGAAACCTGCATCCTAAAGCGCCACACACTAGAATTTTAGGAGGTTGCGTGAAATAGAATGTTGACATACTAAAGAGAACAATAGCCCTAGTGCGCTAGCCTCCTAAAATGCTTTGCTTTAGGATTTTTTTATTAGTTACGAATAGTGTCTTACTTTAGTGTGTGATTTAGGAGGTGCTGGTTTAGAGTGTAAATCACCGAGTGAAAGGACAATTCTTTATTCACTGTCACGGTTCATTCCCTCAACTATTACAAGCTTTGCATGAACTGCTGTCTCTGTACTTTTGTTTGACAGAGAACGCTGGCATCAAGTCATTGACAGCCATGCACGAGAATAAATAATTTGTTTGTATTACATTTCGGGTCTAGTTATAGGCCGGAGTCCATAAAACTCCGACTACGACTCCGCATCCCTGCCATGAAGTTAAAGTTTTTCTCTGCATTTCTAATGTATCAGATTCGGACTCCTGATGTTTGAAGTGAACCCATAATCACTTCAGTGTTTTACAGACAACATAGAAGATAGCAGATTCTAGAGTTATTCCACAAATGATCAAGTAATTTTGAGAGGCAGGACCTACTTTCAACAAATTAGCGCACCTTGCCTTATTTGCAGGAAATCATTTAACAGTTTCGAAGATGCTGAGGTCAGAGTGCTTCCTGGTCCGGCATTATCAGTGGACCTGAATCCCATCCATAGCTTCTGAGCGATTGTCAAACGCTGGATATCAAGGAAGCGTCCGAAAAGTATGACAGAGATCATTCGCGCCTTTCTCGACATCCAGTATTAAGTCGACGAAATCAAGGATGTGTGTGAAAATCTAATGAATTCAGTGAGTCATCGTGTGAAGGTCGTGATTCCGTCAAATAAGCATCAACCCAAACTTTAGACATCTGTTGTGATCTCATTGTTGTATATACTCAAATATGCAGCCATGGGTATTGCTAGGTAGTTAAATCATGCAACTATCACTGTGAGGATGAATTAACACCTGTGTGTTCTTAATAGTTGCAATATCAGGGGTGTTGCAAACTCGCTGTCGCATACTGCATTTTTTCTCAAATTCCATTACTTCCGGCATCGGTCAAGTAACGAGAAGCGAGAGCATATGACTTCTGAATTTCTATTTCATTTTCAGTCCAATTTTTGCACTTGAATAAGAGTGGACGAAATGCATTGTGTAAAAAAATCGTTTTTGATTTTGTCACAAATGAACTTGGTGGCTATCTTTATTTATAAACTCATCTGAAGCGCATTCGACAAAATACATCTGAAAGCTTAAGACATTCAATTTCCATAGTGGGTTAACAATGAAGAGATTAAGTGAAAACACTGCAACCTTATAGACATGGACTACTGAAAATTAGGATAGATAAGATAAATTAGTATTCAATGAAGATAAAACTTCTTCTCTGCATTTCCAATGTATCAGTCTGGGTTTAGATCTCTGACTTTTCTTGACCATAAGTTCTTAAACTCCATTACTTTCTGCATCAGTCAAGTCTGAAATTCAATAACAGTCAGAATGTACGGTGAATTGTGAAATAATTATGAAACATTAGCTCCACAAGGACGACATATCCCAGCCTGATAATGACAGATACGGAAGACACGAATATTCTTAACTAAAACATTTGCTTTTAAATTTCTTAATTTTACAGACGCCGATCCTCTTCTCGGTTCTAATGGTTCATCTGTCATTCCATTTAGATAATAGAGTTCAGTTCCTAAAAAATCAGAAAAGTGAAGTTGTGAAAGATAATTGTTTCCATAACTTATTTCCAGGCAATCATTTCTCAATCACACAGTCACAGTTCAAACTGATCAACATGCTTCGCTCAGGTTTCCTATACATTCTTTCATGTATCGCTTCACATCGGATTACATCCGTACTCGGAGAAAATTTGGCTTTGGGGAAACCAACAAGTCAAAGTTCAACATGGAAAGATTTCACGTCTGACTTGGCAGTAGATGGAAATACTAGTGGCCCCTCCTGCTCGGAGACACGTGGTGCTTATCATCCTCACTCTTGGAGTGTTGATCTGGGAGCACAATATCATATTAAGGAAGTCAGAGTAATCAGTTTTTTATTTATCAAATACACAAAGGTATATTTAAGCGCAGTGAGGCAAGCTACTTGGTCAAACAGGTTGAAAGATCAATATCTATGCGGAGAAGTTGAGAAACCATTTCCTGCGTTTAGGGAAGTTTCCTTAAAATGCAACAACAATCGGGGCAGATATGTGACCGTTTTGAAGAACGATCCATCTGAAGTGAATCTGTGTGAAGTTCAGGTGATTAAAGGAGGTAAGTAATGAAAATAATCCATTAATATTAAATGCAGTCAGATAAACTGCTTCAGCTAGGGTTCACAGTCCCTGGACAGCCAGGAATTGCTAACCCTCAGCTACACTGATTGTCAATTTTGTAGAAGGCGGCTTCGTTCGCGAAGTCCCGTAGTCCCATCAAACCCTGAAGTCGATGTCCGGGAGTTCCATCAATTCCTGGTGTCGGAGTCCCATCAAACCCTGGAGTCGGAGTCCCGTAGTCCCATCAATCCCCGTAGTCGGAGCCGCGGAGTCCCGTCAATTCCTGGTGTCGGAGTCCCGGAGTGCCATCAATCTCTCGAGTCGGAGTCTCATTTGACTCGCTGGCCTAGATCACAACTCAGCATAAATGAATGATAGAGAGGAAAGCTCTCATCATATAAATAGCTCGATGCTAAAAATAGACTGCTGAACATTGTTTGGGCATCTCCACGTAAACATTAACCTCGACGTTGAAAATTTGCATCGAGACTTCGATGACTTTGCTCATCACTTATATCGACCAATGCCTGAAATCATGAGAAGTTGATATTGAAAGGAATCTGCAAGGACCCTCTTTGAAATGAGGGGAAATTCTGTTGTTATAATATCTCTTGACCTGCAATGGTAAAAAATTACTTTTTTTTATTCACATTTGAAATATGAGCATTTACTATTCATCTTAGGATCTCTTGCGCCTTACACAGAAACATGAATAATGTTTTCAGGTGTAGAAGTTATTATTTTGCATATCTGTTTTGTTATTATTTTTTTTCTGAAAATAGTGATCAAGTCGCGAGTGTCCGTTGGGCTGAAAAGACTTCCAGTTTATATGTAGGGGTAGCAAATGCACTTAGAAAGTTGATACCTCGGCATTAAAGTAAGTTATAATCCAGTGATGCAGTCAATTCTCCGAATGACTGATTTAATGAATTCTTATATTGGATTGAGATTCCGAGCGTCCATCACGCAACGCTCGTTTTAATGAAAAATCTTAGAAACTTAGTTTTTGTCATAGGCATTACTCTCACCTGATTTGACTGACTAAATTTAGCTTATCCTTCTAATCTCTCAGATAATGTGAGGAACAACTAACAGTGATATCATGATTCAAAGCGAGGTAGTAAGGAGTAGGCCTATCAGTGAAATTAGGATAGAGTGTTGGCGAAAACGAATGTCAACGAATATGGCAATTAATAAAGAAAAACAATGAGAGCGTTTGGCTAATGATCAAGCATCAGACGTGGATCAAGTGCCACAATCGGTCAGCTGATATTGCATGAAAACCGGTTCTGGTTATCTTGTTCCATTGTGAGGAAGTCGTGGAAAACGGATGGACATTCTCATTCATGTCCTGATGATGGTCGCGTGCAGTGATTGAATGTACTCGATAAAGCGCATGCATTGAATGTCCATCGATGTCCACGGGTTTCCTCACTATGGAACAGCTGCTATTGTGCTAAATGCTGTTGATTTAACATATTTTCGCATGTCTTTACAAAGAAGGCTGAAAAACACTCCAAAGATGAAATATATCGATCGTTCTTTGAATTTCCTTCATGACAATTTGCCATGGAGATGTAACAGGAAAATTGTCTCATCTTTCTAGATGTTTCTGTAATTCGTAGCGATTCTGGCCATTCGCTCATCCTTCGCAAACCTTCCTGGACAGGTCTACATCTGCATTTTCTGAGCCACGTGCCTATGACTTATAAAAAGAAGCTTGTCCGCGCTCTCTTCCATCGGGCCAGAATGATAAGTTGTGAGGAGTTCTTAGTTCAGGAGCTGCGTACGTTGAGACTCTGAAGATGAATGATTATCCTGTTTTGTTCATCAATACCTGCGGCTATACTGATGCCAAACGTGGAGTCAAGTCGGAGCCAAGTGTAAACCTGTCTTTTTCATGTCCCTTTTCAGGGAGATTTGAAAGCGCGTGCAGTTCGCTCTCGTCCGATTTCTTCAGTCAAAAGAGCATCTGCTGCGCTGATCCGATCATTCTTTTTCGAGCTCATGCTATTCCGAGTGGTTCTCTCAAGGATGAGCTGAGTAAAGTCGACCAAGAAGTGTAGGAATCCGATAGCGATGAACAAAACTAAAATAATAAACATATGTCAGGGCTCTGCTACACGTAATAGATCAATTTTAAGCAAATGAATTATCTGAGGTTTTGTCGTAGCAGGAAACATTGTGAAACCGCTTCCTAAATCAGATGATGTTGTACCAAATGCTGTTGATTGACAAGAACACCCTATTTTCGTGCATGTTTACTAAGACGACTGAAAGACATTCAAAACATTAAATACATCGATCAGCAACACGCAAGCATCATACTTTTACTAAATATCTATTTTCCCAATGCTGAGCTAAGAATTTCTAGAAGGCGTCTACTAGACCCTCTTCTCAGGTCTCCAGGGGTTAATAGCTTCACTATTTTGCAGACAACATTGTTTCCGTAACAGATATAATCACTCCTCATGCACGCAGTTGGCCGCTTCACTTCCTATACATTCTTCTTCATCTCAAAATATGCAGCTCTGACTTTTCTTAACCTACATGTTCATAAACTCCATTACTTTCTGCATCAGTCAAGTCTGAAATTCAATAACAGTCAGAATGTACGGTGAATTGTGAAATAATTATGAAACATTAGTGTCACACAGACGACATATCCCAGCCTGATAATGTTAGATACGGAAGACAGGAATTTTCCTAACTAAAACATTTGCTTTAGATTTTTTCTACAGACACCAATAACCTTCTTGGTTCTAATGGTTCATCTGTCATTCCATTTAGATAATAGAATTCAGTTCCTAAAAATCAGAAGAGTGAAGTTGTGAAAGATAATTGTTTCCATAACATATTTCCACGCAATCATTTCTCTATCACACAGTCTCAGTCCAAACTGATCAACATGCTTTGGTCTGGTTTCCTATACATTCTTTCATGTATCGCTTCACATCAGATAATGGGGTTCTGATTAAGTTGCGAGAAATCACTGAGTCATTAAAAATTGCCTGCCCTTTGCTACCATGTATATCAATTTTGTGCAATTAGAGACTTGAGTTAATGCTTTCCGAATGAAGAATGCGTCTTCGTACATTTAAAGCTAAGATTTGGAGTCCCGGGGGCCCATCAAACCCCGGAACAGCAGCCCCATCAAACCCCGGAGTCTGTTCACCAAACTCATGCGTTATCCTCGATTGCCAGAATGAAAGAATTCTTATGACAAATCAACTAGTCAGCTGGATCTGAATTGACTGTAGACGAACAGCTGGTCAGTTTCAGAGGTTGCTATCCCTTTAAAATATTCATCCCTTCAAAGTCAGGTCACTATGGAATAAAATTATGGGCTTTGTGTGATTCAAAATTTACAGTCTTACGTAGAGAGAGTTGGTGATGTCCCAGAACAGGCCACAGTAAGCATGTTGCCGTGTATACAGTTGACCGATTTTTGCACAGGATTTGCGCTTACAACTTATATGGACCATTTTTCAAGTTTACGGTTAGCTGGAAGCCTTATTGGACGTCAGATAACTATGACAGGGTCGCAATAAAGTCAAATTTCATCCTCAAATGATGCCTGATGCTACCATGGATATCAATTTTGTGCAATTAGAGACTTGAGCTAATGCTCTCCGAATGATGAATGCGACTTCGTACATTTAAAGGTAAGATTTGGAGTTCCGGAGTCCCATCAAACCGTGCAGTCGGAGTCCCGGATTCCCATCTAACCGTGGAGTCGGAGTCCCGGAGTCGTATCAAACCGTTGAGTCGTATCAAACCCTGGAGTCAGAGTGCCGGAGTCGTATCAAACCCTGGAGTCGGAGTCCCGGAGTCGCATCAAACCCTTGAGTCGTATCAAACCCTGGAGTCGTATGAAACCCTGTGGTCGATGTCCCGGAGTCGCATCAAACCCTGGAGTCGTATCAAACCCTGGAGTCGTATGAAACCCTGTGGTCGATGTCCCGGAGTCCCATCAAACCGGGGAGTCCAATTATCGTCGTTCTGACTCTTCTATAAGCGAACTTCATCAAATGAACATATACTGTTAGCACAAGGACAATCATTTTTACAGATGATTTTCCGAGACAGCTTGAAATTCTTTCAATCTTATCTCTCTTTTCACAACTGTAAGCGCCAAATAATTGTGTACAATACAGCAAAATACTTTCAGTGATGGCCTTAAAAGCAGACCGCAACTCGACATGACTTATCAGTCTTCCTAATTTTCCAGGCATTTACATTCTTTTATTACACAATGAAATTCCGCAAATGCGAGTTCCACTTCAAATCCTTATTCCAAGTCACTCCAAAAAATGTTTAGCTCATTCACAAAAATAACCGGAAAAGGGAAGATAACGGAAGAATTTTTCTTTAGAATACACACAGCCTTTGTTATACATTGGTTTAATTTCCATTTAAGGCGAGAGCAGCCTGTGTCAGACACAACCGCACAACTTGAAGGTAGAATAGTGTGCAAGATGAAAGCTTTCATCATATGAATACGTCGATGTCAAAAACAGACTGCTGAACATTGTTTGGGCATCTCCACGAAAGCATTAACCTCGACGATGAAAATTTGCATCGATACTTCGATGACTTTGCTCATCACTTATATCGACCAAAGCCCAAAATCATCAGAAGTCGATAATGAAAGGAATCTGCAAGGACCCTTTTTGAAATGAAGGGAAATTCTGTTGTTATAGTATTTATTGGCCTACAAAGGTAAAAAATAACTTCTTTTTATTCACATTTGAAATATGAACATTTACTATTCATCTTAGGATCTTCTTGTGCTTTACACAGAAACATGAATAATGTTTTCAGGTGGTGAAGTTATTATTTTGCATATCTATCACATATTGCATAACAAAGTTATCTGAAAATAATGATCAAGTCGCGAGTGTCCGTTGCGCTGAAAAGACTTCCAGTTTATCTGTAGGGGTAGCAAATGCACTTAGAAAGTTGATACCTCGGAAATAAAGTAAGTTATAATCCAGTGATGCAGTCAATTCTCCGAATGACTGATTTAATGGATTGAGATTCCGAGCGTCCATCACGCAACGCTCGCTTTACTGAAAAAGCTTAGAAACTTAGTTTTAGTCATATGTATTACTCTCACCACAGTTTACTGACTAAATTTAACTTATCATTCTAATCTCTCAGATAATGTGAGGCAAAACTAGCAGTGATATCACGATTCAAAGCGAGGTAGCAAGGAGTAGGCCTATCAGTGAAATTAGGATAGAGTGTTGGCGAAAAGGAATGTCAACGAATATGGCAATTGATAATGAGTGAGTGTTTCGTAATGTTGGAAATATAATTACAAAGGAAAGAGAAGCCGCTCCACGAATGAGTATTATTTTCTTGAAATGTTGTGTCTCTAGTTGTAAAAAAATTTCACTTGAAAGCAAACTCCTTCTCACTTCGCAGAGTTGAATTTAAGCTGACGATCATTTCCAGATGAAGAAGACGATTATTTACTCTAAAACGGGAAAAAATAATCGCATGGGAGAAGCCGAACCTCAGAGTCTGTCTGTGGCAATGCGCAACAGTAGTAGGCCTATTGGATCGTATCTGTACCTAAGTAGCTGCTGCGCCTTGGCTAAACGTTAAGGCATTTCACGAAAGAAATATTAGAAATGCGGTGTGGGATTTTGCTACGTGTGCTTCAAAGCGCACCACTGCACACTTGGTGACATATTTCATGAAGAGATCAACCATAGCGCACACACACAAATGGCAAGTCGTTTTTACAGAGAAATAGGCCTACTAAAGAGAGAATTACTGATAGAGGTGGATGTGCAATTGCATGAGTGCCTTAGAAACTACTATGCTGTCAGACCTGCTTTTGTACCATGCAGCAATGCCAGAAATTTAATTTTGATTGCAACTACAACTCAAAATTATAAATAGCACATTGTTCTTATTTGAATTCGATTTACGTGTAGCTGTAACTGAACAATTCATCAACGCAGCTGATATGAACAATGGAAATGCAAATTGAAATTTGAAATGCAGAAGTAAGATGCGCCTGCTAGACAAATTGTTCTTATTGCAGTTTTATAAAATTCAGTATTTCAAATTTGCCTTTTATTGACATAACCAAAATTGATTAGTTTTTAGGAGTGGTACGACGGGATGGCATATATTTGCTATCTTGGAATTCGATCGGGAATGACTCGCATCCATCCTATGTGTGAAAATGTTCATGTTTGGTGCTTCCTCAAGCTATATTTATTGATACAATTAGAAAAATGTAAAGAAATTACAACCGCGTTTAATGAGTTAAAACGCTTTGGGAACGAGTGTCCGCTGCTATATGCAATGTAAATCGCTGGATACGAAAATTACATACAAACATATACCAAAATCACATAAAATTTAGAACTAGCATCTGATACGAGATTATCGTATGCTTACAGAGATGGTATGTTTTTCATACCACATCTCACTTACTTTCGTATGTGATTGGTATGTAGCGATACGAACTATTCTATCTGTGATTGGTTATTTTACACTGATTTATTTTACTTTTGATATACATGTATAAGATCATTCGAGCTCTTGACGTAGGCTATGTATTAGTTACATTTGGTGGAGTAACTGGTTACTCAGGTGATGATATCAATAAATTTCTTTGGATGGCAAGAATCGCCGAAGGCGAATTTCCAAAACGTATTAAAGAATCGGATTACTTTACACCACAAGGAGAATATAGAATAGACTCTGAAGCATGTAAAACTATGTTGAATTGAGACCCGATGCAAATTCATTCTTATTCGCATGCCTCTGGTATGAAGAGCTTTAAGTCAGACAGCAAAAAATTATTTATATTACATGCTACTGTCAAATAATTTTTTTCAGTAATACTAGTCGTGAATATTTTTTGATTGATATAGTGATGTGTAACTAGATTAGATATATTGTGAATTTTATGCTCCACGAATATGTCATCGTTGCTACTTGTCTAGTAGCATTAACATGACGTTTAGTTACCTCTACTTTGTGAGCGAAGTTGATAAATATCAATTCATTCAAGCGATTTTATTCGTGCAATCATTTTGACTTATATATCTCAAACATAACTATTTTTGCGTTCATGAATTATAATGTGTTTCGATTTACAGCCATACACGGAAGGTTATTCATAGTTAGATAGCAAAAACCAGATTTGATGCACTCCCTAATTTATTGGCAAGTTTAAGTAAAAGGTTAAAAAGAAATTTACACACCCGACGTTTCGTATCACAGATACATAATCATGGGTAGAGAAATAGGACAATGCAATCATTTAAATACAAAGTTAAGCGTTAAAGACTGTTCATCTCTTGTTTTCGATTCAACTTAGGACAATAGCGATCAATGCAGTTAGCTTCAGAGATACGAGTGCGAACAGGGTCAGATTGACGATCTAGAAATTCAATATCAAAGTCATCAATACTTAACAGACGGTTAGGATGATCATTCATGATGTGGTCCGACAGCGCACTTTTGTTATCAAGATTAACGCTACTTCTGCGATGCTCATCAAAACAAAAAGAAAAAGGGCGGTTGGTAGAACCAATATAAGCCTTTTGGCATAAATTACACCTAAAACAGTAAACAATATAGCGCATATTACAAGACTGGTATTTAGGTAATTTCCCACAAATTTTACAAGAGCAAGTATCCTTAACAAGCTCGGGAGAAAAACAAGAACTTAAACAGCTACCAGGTTTGCTAACAACATTGATTGGTAAATCGTACTTTTTAGTTAGTCTATTTAATTTACGAGAACAACTATCACTTATAAAATCCATTTTGAGATAGGCAACGGAGTTATTATGTTCATTCCTCTTAACATTTGGGACATTGACTTGTTTGACATTAGTTTTGAAACCGTTATTTAGAAATCTGTTTTGTAAAATATTTAGAGATTTATCAAAATTTTGAGAGTTGGAGGAACGAATTTTCATCTGCTTAATACTATTATGAATAAAGTTAGTTTTTACTACGGAAGGTACCCAGCTATCAGCTTCTAATAAATAATGTGTTTTTATTTCGGATTGATAATATGCTTAATTTCAAAATTACATAATGCATAATTGTTGATGGTTAAATACTTATTGATTATTCATGAAATGCCTTAGATTAACGTGTATTGAAATCGAATTCAGTACTGAAAGTATGACTCTTGAATGTCATTATCTCACTACTTGCAAAAAAGTAGTAACATTAGTGTGATCTTTATCGACAAAAGGCCTTAAATCAACATACTTTGAAAATGATTGATGCTTTCTTTTAACATTGTGCTGGTATGTCTTTAGTATGTAAAGCAGACCACACTTGACATAACATGCGAAAAGCATACAAATATACACCAAGAGAATACAGAAATATACCAAAAAATCTTTTGGTATGTGATTGGTATTGAGCGATTTACAGTGTGGAGTTGACCTTTCTGAGCAATAATTGCTGAGTTTGAAATCTCCACAGCTGTTTTGAGGGTCCAAAAGTGCAGTAGGCCTGATCATGTAGCGATGAACAAAATTAAAAGGATAAACAAATGTCATGGCTCTGCTACACGGAATAGATCAATTTCAAGCAAATTAATTATCTGAGGTTTTGTTGTAGCATTTAACATTGTGAAACCGCTTCCTAATACAGCTGATATTGCGGCAAATGGTGTTGACTAAGAAGAACAACATGTTTTCGCATCTGTTTCCCATAAGAAGACTGAAAGACACTCAAAACATCAAATACATCGACCAACTACACGCAAGCATAATTGTTTTACTTAATATCAATTTTCCCAATCCTTAGATCTCTATTCAAGCAAGTAAACTAATAATGTGTACTAGGAGTCTGCTGGACCCTCCTCCCAGCTTCAGAGTCTGGAACAGCTCAGGTCTCTGGGGGCTAAAAGCTTTACTATTTTGCAGACAACATTGTTTCCATGAAATCACTGCTCATGCACGCAGTTGGCCAATTCACTTCCTATGTATTCTTCTTAATTTAAAATGTAGAGTTTTGACATTTTCTTTGCCTATTTGTTCCTAAACTCCATCACTTTCTGCATCAGCTAAGTCTGAAATTCAACAACAGTCAGAATGTACGGTGAATTGTGAAATGATTATGAAACATTAGCGCCACACAAGCGACATATCCCAGCCTGATAATGACAGATACGGAAGACAGGAATATTTTTGACAAAAAGGTAGCTTCAGAATTTTTTATACAGACGCCGATCCTCTTCTTGGTTGTAATGGTTCATCTGTCATTGCATCTAGGTAATAGAGTTCAGTTGCTAAAAAAATCAGAACATAGTGAAGTTGTGAAAGATAATTGTTTCCAAAACACATTTCCACGCAATCATTTCTCCATCACACACTCACAGTCCAAACTGATCAACATGTTTTGGTCTGGTTTCCTATGGATTCTTTCATATATCGCTTCATATCAGATCACAACCGTACTCGGAGAAAATTTGGCATTGAGGAAACCAACAAGTCAAAGCTCAACATGGGGATCTAAAACGTCTGACTTGGCAGTAGATGGAATTACTAGTAGCCCCTCATGTTCACGGACACGTTATGGAGATGATCCCCAGACATGGAGTGTTGATCTGGGAGCACAATATCATGTGAAGGAAGTCATAATAGTGAGCTTCGTTTTTGTCGTATACGCAAAGGTGTTCTTAAGCGCAGTGAAGCAAGCTACTTGGTCAAACAGGTTGAAAGATCAATATCTATGCGGAGAAGTTGTGGAACCGATTAAAAAAGTTTCCTTAAAATGCAACAACAATCGGGGAAGGTATGTGACCGTTTTGAAGAACGATCAATTTCCGATGACATTGTGTGAAGTTCAGGTGATTAGAGGAGGTAAGTCACAGGCCCTGGACCGCCAGGAATTGCTAACCCTCTGCTACACTGAATGTCAATTTCGTAGAAGGCGGCTTCGAACTTTTGAAGCTGGAATGCAGAGTCGGAGTCCCATTTGACTCGCTGGCCTAGATCACAACTCAGCATAAATGAATGATAGAGAGGAAAGCTTTCATCATATGAATAGCTCGATGTCAAAAATAGACTGCTGAACATTGTGTGGGCATCTCCACGTAAGCATTAACCTCGACGTTGAAAAAATGCATCGAGACTTCGATGACTTTGCTCATCACTTATATCGAACAATGCCCTAAATCATCAGAAGTTGATAATGAAAGGAATCTGCAAGGACCCTTTTTGAAATGAGGGGAAATTCTGTTGTTATAATATCTGTTGGCCTACAAAGGCAAAAAATAACTTCTTTTTATTCACATTTGAAATATGAACATTTACTATTCATCTTAGGATCTCTTGTGCTTTACACAGAAGCATGTATAATGTTTTCAGGTGTTGAAGTTATTATTTTGCATATCTATCACATATTGCATAACAAAGTTATCTGAAAATAGTGATCAAGTCGCGAGTGTCCGTTGCGCTGAAAAGACTTCCAGTTTATCTGTAGGGGTAGCAAATGCACTTAGAAAGTTGATACCTCGGAAATAAAGTAAGTTATAATCCAGTGATGCAGTCAATTCTCCGAATGACTGATTTAATGAATTCTTATATTGGATTGAGATTCCGAGCGTCCATCAAGCAACGCTCGTTTTAATGAAAAAGCTTAGAAACTTAGTTTTTGTCATGGGCATTACTCTCACCTGATTTGACTGACTAAATTTAGCTTATCCTTCTAATCTCTCAGATAATGTGAGGCAAAACTAACAGTGATATCACGATTCAAAGCGAGGTAACAAGGAGTAGGCCTATCAGTGAAATTAGGATAGAGTGTTGGCGAAAAGGAATGTAAACGAATATGGCAATTAATAAACAAAAACAATGAGAAGGCTAATGATCCAGCATCAGACGTGTTTCAAGAGAGAAAAAAGAATCTCTAGAAACTCTAGAAACTGCATCTTGTCTAAAATTCCTGGACAATCCAAGTCAAAGAATCCTGCAAGTAATGTACAACGACACGATATAGAAGAAATGAAAGAAATTTCACAAAAAGCAATAAAATTCCATCATTCGGACAATTACATTTTTATGACAAGTTGCCTGTCAGAAATTCATTCATCGAGCGAGCTGCACTGTGTAAGAGCTAAATTCTAAAGCGAAACATGGTGGAGGGGAGTTCATACCGTGTTCAAAGAGATCAAAACAATTTTACAACTAGAAAAACACCGGGCATCGCTTCGCCCTCCCGTCAGCGAAAGGAAAGAGAGTATGCGCCGATCAATGGCTCATACAAGCGACTCCATTGATCGTCGCTGACTTAAAGGTTAATTGACGCTCAGTATCACTTCTGCCTGAATCGAGGCGATTCATGATGCGGAAAGAGAGATGATGAGGAAGAGAGAGAAGTCTGTATTTTCGTCACAAGTTATATTAATGCCTTCCCGGATCATGTGTCAAAATTTCAGCGACTATTACAACACTAAACCGTTGACTGACAATTGAACGACATTTATCCTACAATTTTTTTTGTCAGTCATTGTTAGTTCTTGTAGGATGATTGACACACACCTACAATAACTGACAAAATGAATAGCAATGAATGTAGGTAGTTAATTAAATTATTTCAAAATAAATCATGGTTTTGCTACACAATAATACAGATTGCCCAAAAGTCAAGCCTAAAGATCACTAATCGAAGAAATCAATCAATTTTCTTCACAAACTATTAAGAAAATTATAATATAGATAAAATGGTAGCCGACAAAACCTACAGAATTCCGTCGGTGAAAAACCTACAAAGCCTACAGGATATCACAGGATATTCGAGGTGACAATCGTCGGTTGATTTTGTCACTAATTTTGTAAGATAAAATTGTCGGTCTACAGTTTACAGTGAACATAAATCTTTAGGAAATTCACTTAAATGTTTTTGCCATGGAATGTTTACAAGTGATATCTTACATGCGCATTTATTGTTAATATCTCACGCGCTGTAACAACAAATTAGGCTATAATGCATTCTTGGTTAGTATTATCTGTAGCAAGTAATGTGCATTCATAAAATGAATCACATTCAATTGCAGCCCCTTCTTGCACTCAATTTGTATTTGAAAATATCTTGTCGAAAGTAAAAGGATATTAAAAACCACAAGCTAAGATGGTTTCCATGTTCAATAAGAATAGCGATCTACAAACAAACTTTTGCTTCTCTTGAAAATCGTGTGATTCGACACATGACCTTAAAATCACACATCGAAATGGTCACGACAGAGACGATAGTCAACGAAGGAAGTCATAGTAAACGGTTCTAATTTTTGTCGGACACACAAAAGTATATTTATATTTAAGCGCAGTGAGTCACGCTACTTGGTCGAACAGGTTGGAAGATCAATATCGATGCGGAGAAATTGTGGATCCATCTCCTCCGATATAGAAAGATTCTTTAAAATTCAAACGCTATCGGGGCAGGTATGTGACCGTTTTGAAGAAGTAAGGAAAATAAGGATAGTAAGGAAAATAATCCATGTACATGTATATCAAATAAGATTAGAAAAAGGGCTCCAACCAGCGCAAATTCTAACAAAAACACGCGAAATAGATATATTTAATGCAAATAAATAAAATAAACATAGAAATAGGAATAATATACTCATATTCATTGCGGAATCAGATGACAATCAAACAGAAATTCTTTTTGGGCACACAATGACGGCTAGTTGGTACGAATGCACAACTTCCTCGAAGGCGCAAAATTATTCTGTCTAAGGTCAGTGTTGGCAGAACATGTGATGCTACGTTTCGGTGAATGATGGTTTGGCTTTTCAGCGTGGTCACCACCATCCCTCTTGGCAAGATTTTGGCTGATGTTCACTGATGCGCTGAAGTCTCTCTGTTCCACAATAACAGGTGATTTCGAAAGGCTTTATGATTTCGTCTTCTCATATATTTTATATATTATTAGATTTATCTATTTCGTGTATTTTTGTTACAATTTCATTGATCATTTTTTCCAAATTCCTTTTTGCTACTGTTTCTATGCAATCATGCTTCATTTCCTTTCCGACCTTTCAGTAATTATATAATTTATAATAATAATAATATATAATAAATATAATTAATCATTTATTGTTGAAGGGAATGTTTCAGGCAAAGATTATACTTCATTATTATTATGATTCAGGATTGCTTGACGTAGGATTAATTTTTGAACAGGAAATGGACACATTTATCACCTGAACGAGCTTTCAGCGGAACTCACATCAATGCAGTTTCACATTCCACAGAACTTTATGAGAGATATTTCATTTCAGAAGGAAATACAACCATCGCTGCGACAACAGCAACAACAACGACAACAACAGCAACAACGACAACAACAACAACAACGACAACCTCACTGCCGCTGACTCCACCAGCTGCTCATCCGAATGATTTGTCACGAAACAAGCCAGCTACGGTGTCCGATCTCGTCTTGGGGACAGCCGAGAACATCAATGATGGAATGATTGCAAGCAGCAAATGCGTGAAGTCTCAAGTTGATCGTCCAACCAATGACAAAGTTCTGGCAATTACAATTGACTTTGAAGCAACTTATCGCATCAAGTTTGTTACCATTTGGAACGCTGCTGGTGAGTCCTGGGCTATTATGAGCAACTTCAAGCAACGTAAAGCGCACTCAGCTGAAAATGCTTGGCTATTTGAAGACTTTCGCTATTGTTGCAATTAATTCTTGAGCATAAAATCACCGTCATTATGTCAAACGCCACAGAGAACCAAGAGGCTCCGTCATGAAGTAAAAAGAGAGCATGATAACCAATCTATTACTTTCAAAATAATAGCGAATGTAATAGGCTCTAAACAGAAGATCTGCAAGAATAGCTGTTGCCTTCTAATAATGCGATGCTCAGTTATTAGGAAAAGCAGACTCAGGACACAAAGAGGCTGTGACACAATAGACACAAGAGAGGTCAATAGGCTGATCACATAGTAATGAAAATCGACAAAGGTCAGGGTGGTTTTCTTCCGACAATCCCAGATTCAAATGATTAAACAGTCATCCAGCCAAAATCATTTTGATCAAATTTTAAGCGGGATGAATTCTAGTTATTGGAAATTTCAAGGGAGAAAAGGCTATCTCCCACTGGATTCACGAATAAAGTAAGTTGTTGACCAACACACTGCGTCTCTCACGACTGTCTCAAGGATTGAGAGAAATTCTTCAATCGAAACCTTTGACAGTCCTGAGAGACGAAGCGCATTGGATCGGGCATTTTTGTTGGTCTAATATTTACTTTGCTGGTGAATAAAATTCCGCGAAAATAGAGGGAGAGAACCTATTTTCTTTTGAAATTTCAAACATGGCAAACCTCCCGTTCCGACGAACATTTAAGTTTAATTATTGGACAAGACCATTATGATGTAATACTAATAATAAACTTATATTTATAATACGAATCTCAATAATAAATATCGCGAGACTTAAATCGATTTTCTCAACAGTTGAAACAAATGAGAATAGAATCAAGACAAGTCAACGGTATAAACCAATTCAGAAACTTCTGCCATAGAGTCAATGCAAAGAACCACTAATGATAAAACGAATCATCGTCATAATAAAACTGCACTTTCATAGCGATGAACATTGGCAAGCCTTCATATTTCTCTATAGCCACCTAAAGAGTAAGATTCCGGATGAAATTATTCGTTCTAGGAAGGCATGGATGGATGACTCATGATCTCCGAAGGACTGATAGTAAATGACATGAGGGTAACAAAATCAAGGGGAGACTTGCAGTTTGTTAATTCGAAATTTGAATCAAAGTTTGCCGCCGCTGCTGAGTATATCAATGACCTTTTCTCATCTGCATGCACCAACGACAGTGCTAATATGCCCGCAATGGTCACATCAGCATTTGATCTATGGTGCCCTTTAGTTGAAGTCTATGATGTGTATAATTTTCTATCAACACTATCGTCAAAATCATCTGACAGTGATGGTATTCCAAATCGACTTTATAAAGAAGATGCTCTTTTTCTTGGCCAACCGCGCGTTGTGTCATATCTTCAACTCCTGCATCCTTTCATCATACATGGCCAAAGTTTGGAAAGTTGCTGATATTTGCGCCATTCCGAAAAACACCCCAGCAAAGGTTGATGCTCTGCGTCCTATTTCTTTAATACCACTCCTTTCAAAACTGCAGGAACGTCTCATAATTGGCCATATGAGGCGATTTTCTCTTGTGAAATTGACAGTTTTCAATATGCCTTTCTTCCACAATATTCCACAGCGTGCGCTCGAATACAGTTAATGGATTTTATTACAGCTTCTTGAAGATGATAGCTCTGTTGGAACTGCTGTATTGTCTTTTGATTTCTCAAAGGCATTTGATACAAAATCGCATTTCCAAATTATTCAAAAGCTGACTGAAAGTGATTTTTCGTATGGTTTCATTACTTGGATTAGATTCTATCTTTGTGATAGACTACAAAGCACCAAGCTCAATGGTGTGATCAGTAACTCCGGCCAAGTGTCTGGTGGTGCGCCCCGAGGATTTGTGGTTGGTCCGTATTTATTTATCTTCTACATTGCTAACATCGCTTCCAACTTAAAATGTAATTATGTTAATTACGCCGACGATATCATTTTGATTTTAGAGGTAGATAGAAACTCTTGTCAAAAAACAGCGAGGAAAGCAATAGTCATTTAAATGTGGCGAGAGTGTTGGCATGAGATGATGCAGTGGATGATTGATGTGTTCAAAAGTTCAGACCAATCACATATCTTCTGTAAAGGGACAAAAAAAGTTGCTGCAAGCAAAATGTGATGATCTCCATCTGATTCTATGTGATCTATTTTCAGCATTTTCAAATGTTTGCTAGTAGATGCATTTAACCCGACAAACAAAGGTGCACCATACTCGATGATACGTTGAATAGAACTGATATAGAGAGCAACCAGATCAGAGTTGGGTAGAAAAGGTTTCAACTCTCTGAACACAAACAAACGCGAGGAAGTCTTTTTTTGAAATGAGATAGATGTACTCCGTCCAATTTAGTTTCCGATCAGATGTCACTACAAGAAATTTCAATTTATCGACAACTGGCATTTCAGGAATGGCGAACGTAGAGAACTCAGAAGAACACCGAAATGTCACAAAAAGTTGATTGCATTTTGAAGACTATTGACCATTTTGTTTTTAGTAACCCAGTCATAGACCATATTAAACGCGTTAACAACTGTACTCCCTTTGCCACTTTGAAAAGTATTTCCGGCAATAATTATGTCATCAGCATAATATTTAAGATCTTCGCACAAAGGCCGAATAAGATCTGCCATGAAAAAACCGAAAGATAAAGGCTCGATCGACGAGGCCTGAGGTATGCAACTGAAGACGTTCGTAATTATTATTACTATCGTTCCAACGTGTCCTTTGAAATCGATTAATAATTATGCATAAAACGTAGGATGAAAGGTTCGAAATCACTGTTCTTCATTTTCTCACCTAGTAGCTTATGAGAGATCTTGTCAAAGCCTTTCGAGAGGTCGATCGAGATAATATGACACGTGATCACGTCCTTCTAAGGATCACGTATACGTTGAATACTCATAGTAACAAAATTCTCAAGATCAATTGGAGCACAGGTTGTTGAGTTCCCAGCTTTATATGCAAACTTCTTTCTGACAAATTGAAAAATGAATTGATGTTTGATAATCCTCATAATTTCGTCTCAAAAGTTCTCTTCGAAGCAGGAAGAAACAGGAAGATTTACAACTAAATAAGGTTATTCATCAAATGTTGTGTAGTGTTGACGAGAATACATGTATGAGGGGGAGGGACATTGATCCAAGACCAAATTGGCTTTCTTGTTTTGATCTTCACATTCACAGTTCAACCGCTGACACATATCTCGCTACAGTCATCACACAAGAAAGCATGGCTGATTAAATGTTTGAGGAAGACATCAGGATTTGAATTCAATGGTTCAAAGCCGGAGGTGTTTTGCAAAGAAGTTACAGTTCACGTGCCAATTAAATATTTGTTAAAGACGAAGCATGAGGTTGCAGGAAAGCTTCTGATTCCTAGAAGTCTCCGACGATTTTCATTCACCATTCTTTCATTGCAGGAAAACCTCAAGACTTGCGTGAAATCAGCCTTTGGGTTGGAATGGAACCTTTCACTTCAAATAGACAGACTGAACTGCTTTCTGCCAAGTACACAAGGATTGCATACATCAATGAAAGCAATTTCAACGAGAAACTCAAAATATTCCCCGAGTATGCTTCAAATAATGTAAGTAATACAATGGTTTAATTTACTTGTTTATGATGTAAAGTTCGGTAGGAATTATTATCATTGGATTTCTTAATTGCCTTCCTTTTATAGTCCCGCAGCCACAACGAATTTCTGCGGGGAATGAGGCCGAAAGTGAGGCTTTCACAGAATGATGTGCACCCTTTGCCCATTGCGAATCGGTGATTCTGCCGAGTTGTAGTGAGTTCCTCTTCTTGTCAGACACGATCAAAGAAAAACACATGTAAATCCAATGGGACGCAGATAACATTTTTTGACTAAATGATTTTTTCTATGTTTTCTCTGATTAAAGGAAAAGTATTAAGCACAGAGTCATAATTTTTGACATGGAATGTCTTCAGGTCATTTCCTTTCATGTTCATGCACCCCTATCTATAAAGCTAATCACATTTATAGAATTGGCGAGTCTCTTGATGTCGGCAAACACAAACATTTTCATCTACTTTATCCACTTTCAATCACTGTCTCGCATACATCGCCGATCAGAAGCAGCACATGCACATAATAGGAAATGACCTGAAGACATTCCATGTCAAAAATTGTGACTCTAGACTTGATACTTTTCAGTTGATAAGCGAAAAAAGAAAATTTCATTTTATCCTAAAGCTGCAATCTGCGTCCCATTGGATTTACATGTGTTTTTCTTTGATCGTGTCTGACAAGAAGATGAACTCACTAGAGCTCGGCAGACGTGTAGATTCGTAGTAGGCAAAGGGTGTACATCATTCTGTGAAAGTCTCACTTTCGGACTCGTTTCGGGAAATGATCCAGTGGCGAAAATTGTGTCGGCCCGGTATCATGGTCCGACAAACAAAGTGGCCCAGCGCATTTGTGTCGGCCCAACGTCAGTTGCCAACACTCACCAAATACACGCCAATTCTCACCCGACACAGATCAAAATTTTGTTATATATACTACTCTTTGATTTGTCAATAGTATACCTCTATTCTCTTTCTGTGTTATAGCAAGAAGAATATCACAAGCTTAGCTTGATATCACTATGGAACCTCCTACTTCTCCTTCCTCCTCTTCCTCACTTTCTTATCACCAATGAAACAGGAGCGGAACAACGAGAACAACAAGTGTACTTCACTTCAATATTTATTATAGTATGTTTCATACAGCAGAGGAATTACCAGAGGCGCCTCCTATTCTTTCTACCACAGTTCCGGTCATTCGCGTAAAGTAAATGGGATCTTTCACCTCTGGCTTCTTGACGTTCTCAGCGATTTGCTGACGCTGTAGGGATTCTGGAAGACAAAAAAATGAAAATTACATCACGATGTATAAAAAATATTTCGGCTTCAGGAAGCTAAAATTGATTCTTACAAATAAGAAACAGTTTCAAACACTTTCATTGGATTAGCATCACCAATTCCGCAATTTCCTGATAAATCTTATTTTCAACAAATCCAATACAATCAGGCCTACTTTAAATGGTACGAGTCTCAACATTGTCCTGAGCATGATTTGAGTCCTTGATTGCATGATTTGAGATCGAAGAGAGTGACTTCTAGATTCGGGAAATTGAACCTATCTATTATCGGAATAAAAGAAGTTTTTCTCTAACATCATGAAGTGCACGAGTTTTTAGAATTATGAAGTATGTTCTTTGGAGTTATTCCTAAGTTACATGTTGCCTACATGTACATGAGTATTAGTGGGTAGACCTGCCCAATATTTCGGTATTCTTCATCAAGGGTAAAGATGAATACACGGACAAGCAATTCAACGCAGATGTCAGTTTATGCAGACAGCCTGTAGGCCTACTTATTTTCATTCTATACATAAATTAACACACCGTGCATTTAT
Organism: Prostheceraeus crozeri; assembly: GCA_907163375.1. Classification (NCBI taxonomy): domain Eukaryota; kingdom Metazoa; phylum Platyhelminthes; order Polycladida; family Euryleptidae; genus Prostheceraeus; species Prostheceraeus crozeri. Next base: position 193,544 of record CAJQUW010000823.1, read on the forward strand.
TTTGTTACCCTTGATTATGAATACCGAAATATTGGGTAGTACAACATTTCTTTTGATTCCTGAATAAAGACAAAGTCAATTGGAAATATCATGTCTCCCTATCATGATTAATTATGACTAATTATTATTAGGAAAGAAATCAATTCATTTTCAAAATTCTGAGATGCTAATCAACAATGTTTGCCTAGAAAAGTTCCCGGACAGAGTAAAATGAAAACTCCCAATTCCAGTAGCAGTGTAATTTCATGCAAACTAACATGTAACATTACTCACTGTCATCACGCAATTTCTCAATATAGTCTCCCCGCCACTCGATACACACTTCCTCCACCGACTTTCCAGGGAACGGAGTCCACCTTGGTAGAATTCCTTGGGAGTAGTTTGCCTCCAGGACTCCACCGCTTCCTTTATCTCATCCGAAGAGAAGAATCTTCTTCCTCTCAGGGGTTCCTTCAAGCGAGGAAAGAGATGGAAGTCTGAAGGGGCCAAGTCGGGCGAATAGGGGGGATGTGGCAACACATCCCAGCCTAACTTCTCCAGCAAATCCTTAGTTCGCGCAGCGGTATGCGGCGTGGCGTTGTCCAGTTGGAAGATTGGCTTCATGGAAAGCTTCCCACGTCTTCAATTCTTGAGTTGGTGCCGCAGATCTTCGTTCACCAGCTTGCAGAAGTATTCAGAGTTGATGGTCGCGCCCTTCGGTAGGTAGTCCACCAAGATCAATCCATCCTCGTCCCAGAACACTGAAATCATCACCTTTTGACAGGATGGAACAGTCTTTGACTTCAAAGGTGAAGGATCTCCCCGAGCACACCACATTCTTGACTGCATCTTCGTCTCTGGCATGAAATACGGCAGCCAGTTTTCGTCCATCGTTACGAGTCGCGGCCAAAACATTTCTCCTTCACTTTCAGCTCTCGTCAACAAGGCACGGCTCATCTCAAGCCGCTTCCTTTTTTGTTCTTCATTAAGGAGTCTGGGAACCCATCGAGCCGTCAACTTCCGCATGTCCAGGTCATGATGAATGATCTGGTGAACAGTGAAAATGTTCAGTCCCACACATTCCGATATTTCACGCATTGTAACGCGTCGGTCTTGAAGGATGCAGTCTTTCACTTTGCCGATGTTCTCATGAGTACACGAAGACACTGGCCGGCGTGGTTGAGGGTTGTCTTCGAGAGAAGATCGTCCATCTCTGAACCTGGACACCCACTCATAGACAATGGTTCGCTTCAAGGCTTTATTACCAAAGACAATTGAAAGTCGTTCAGCAATATTGGAGGATGCATTGCCTTCCTTCCACAAGAAAAAGATGATGGCTCTCTGTTGCGAGGCGGCGTCTTCCATTGCACAAAACAATTTGAAAATCTTCTGCAGATTTGTGATTCTTAAATTGGCGGATAGCAAAGCTATCTGACAGACAATAGACATATATAAAATATTCACTTGCGCTAGAGATTTGAAATTTGAATACCCAATTGACAGAGCACTACCATAGATATAATAAGTGCTAGCTTCGTCGTGGTGTCATTTCTCAATCTTAAAAATTAAAAATACGGATACTTTTCTAACGATCCTCGTACATGCATACAAGAATAGAAAATCGCTATGTAAGGCTGGAAGCATATTCATGATTTTACGAAAGAAATGAATGACATGGAAGACAATTGCAATGTTTTACTTATTTTTATACTATTATATTATTATATTTTCAATGTTTTATTATGCAATGCATTGTTTTTTCACCATTGTAAAATTTGTATCATTTATTTAACTTGATGAAGTTGCATATACTTACGAACTAATTAACATAATCACTTTTGAGACAAAATTAAACATACTAGAAACCCATCTTATCCGCAAATAAAAGATGCATTTGTAGTAAAAGTTGTGATTTAGACCGGACAGTTGTATAAAATGCAGCATTTAACTGAGTAGAAAGTTTGTCCACACTATCAAGATATGATGCCCAGTCATGAAAATCAAAGGCTCTCTTACATTTTTTCTTCAATCTTCATTAAATAATTCATTAAAAAAATACGTTTTTCACTTGATTGAACGATAGAATTAGAAGTGCTGCACAACAATATTCCACATTTATGCCACAATTCAATTGCAGATTGCTTTTCAGTAATTATTTGGACATTAATAGAAGAACAAAGCGTAAAAAAAGACATCTGATTTCAAAAAATGTAAAATTATGCAAATTTTTTTTTATAATTGCATCGCATATTCATTTTACAAACTATTTCGTATAGTGACTATTTCCTTTCATGAATTTCGTACAATATTAAAATCATCAGCGGAATCTCTACTTGAACTAGAGTTTAATGAGTAGGTTTAGAACGCTTGTTTATGGCGAGCAGATAGATGATCCTAAATGAGTGATTCCGCGATAAACATTGAATTACAATACAAACAATTAATACATTGAATTAATTACAATACAAGCATTTCTTGCTATCATAATTATATCATTATCTCTATTATCACTATTTTTCCATTCTATTATTGCATAAATTTCTGCATTTTCTAAATTGTGAATTGGGTATTTTGTGTCGTTTGCAGTGTTTTGAGCCATTTCGGTCTTCGGAGTAAGAGTATATTCTAGATTTTAAAATAGTCAAGACATTTAATATATATATTAATTTTTGAATTGAATTCTCAATAAACAATTTTTATAGTGATAAGAGGAAACTGTCTTTATTATCTTATGGTTTTAATCTATTGTTGTCTATTTCGATTTCATCAGTAGAAAGTTAAGTATAGGCTATAAAACTACAGTGCATGCATTTTTACACCAAAACCTAGATACAGCATATGAGAGTTGAAATCAATTCACTTGCGATTAATCATGACAACTGCTAAGTTTCAGAAAGTTCAGCACACAATGCGATGCTAACTCTCTCCGAAACTGCATATTTTACTTGTAGCGGATCTGTAAACTTCTGCAGCTTCCACATCTCAAATAATTGCATTTAGAATCTTGCACATAATGAAGTGATGACTTACAAACCTTTCAGTATGTACCAGATAATTCGACAGATTTGCGGCAGAGAATGGAGCAGAAGACCACAGAGAATATTGGACAGATTGAATAACGGCTTTTACACATCTACAAGAAAAACCAACTATGAGCTAAACATTGTTGTAAATCCACAACATGAATTGCAAAGACACTCTGTCACGCATTCTGTCAGCCACGCATAATGACGTCAGAAGGTGACGGTCATGCGCAGCCAGCGGTCGCGCATGTGTGTATTGTTCATGCGGTTTGTCTTATCGATGCCGAATAAAGATCACAATAAAGTTGTCTCTTGAACGAAGTGGTTCGCTCGCACGTCGGTCACGCACAGTAGAACGAACTCACCAACATGGCGCCCAACGTGGGGCCCAACGTCGACGCACAGTAGAACGAACTCACAAACGCACTCCTTTATTAATATCTATTTCTTACACACAAACATCGAAAAACAGTTGTTCTTTGGTGCAGGTACCGTAAATTTTGCAAGATAACTAATACGAAGTACAGTTAGTGGCTACTTTTATTGTTGACATTAAATACTTAAGTATAAATAATCAATGATGTGATACTATATAATTCTATTCATTTGTCACATAGGAATCTACAAAAAATAAACGGCATTTTCGCCGAATATAGTAGTGTCTGTCAATGGATAAAACTCCGTAGATGTCGTAGGTCATTTGGTCATACTACAACTTCTTAATTATGTATGACTTGTTATATCAAAAACACGATTTTCTGCTCCATTTTTCATCAGCTGTAGCCAGCATGTAAAATATTCTTTTCATAAAATGTGCTTCTCGTCTATCAGTATATTCCTCCATTCTATTTCCAAAATCAATGTTATCGCTGATTATGGGAAATGTAGACATGTAAACTTTTAAAATGTTATCAGTCAACTGATGCGTATCCCGTACAGAAAGTACAATAGCCTTATATTTTACAATTATTAGAAAACTTAGTTATATGACACATATGCAGTCAATGACGTACCTTTTGTTGAAAATAAGGGATTGGTCATATTCATGATTGTGTTAGAGGAAATCCCCGAGCCTGATGTTGGCAAACAGTGAAAACCAGTTTTCTTCCCTAATCCGAGTACCTTCGGTGTGTACATATATAGTTTTTATATATATATATATATATATATATATATATATATATATATATATATATATATATATATATATATATATATATTGATGATGAATTTCGCCATTGGCCGGTAGAATAAATAAATAAATAGTGTTTTAATACATAGTTTTTCGGCCATACATATGCGCCATGGAACAAGTGTATGCCTCAGCCTACAATAGGCTTTGGCACAGGTTTTGAACTCCCATTACAGTTTAGCTGTAAGCAACTGGAGAAAGCAAGCAACACGTTAGGCTATCTTTCTAACAATTTTACAGCCACCTTTTGTAACCAACTTAGAGACAACCTCATCCAGTCAACTCCAGACATAAGCAAAAAACTCACAATTCCAGGCAACATCAGTCTTTAGCTATACTGATATGGAAAATTAATTCATAATTTCCAATAATTAATTACTATCATCAATTGTTATCATCCCGTGCATCTGTTACCAAATGAGACCTATCCAGGAGATCAGATGCGAAATCATTTTGAAATTCAACCAATAAAACAGTGCAAAATGATGACACTAAAGAATTCGCTTACTCTAAACCTTCTTTGACTTGCTATTTCAAAACAGTGAATGTAATCTTACTTTGATTGTACACATGGTTTCGTCATTCATCTCTTGTGTCGATTTCAGCTGTACTGGAGAGAGCCGGTATTCGGAAGATTTATCATTCTTTCAAGACCTCAATCCAGCCTGGTAATGGAAATTTGCGACATTGAAGTTTTGGGATTACATCCAACCTTCGAACCAATATTATGTAAGTTGATCTGTAGCAGAGATGTATCCGAACCGGCTGATGATGAGAAATTGGACCGGTTATTCCGGCAAGCCAATCAGCTCAGTAAATGATTATTCAGTACTTTTACCTTCCGCTAATTCCATGTACATGCACGTGTACGATTCGATAAATGAAGGAACACTAAGTACCTGTAAGCGTCAAATTCCTGCCCTTGGAAATTGAATGTTGTTTCTATTGCCTTTCAGACCTTCGCATAAAGTCTACAATACCGGAAACTGCATTCAAGGAAGTCAAATTGTCGACCATTCTTGAATGTGCAAGAGAGTGCAACTCACAAGGACAAAGCTGCAGATCATTTACTTACAAAGAAAGGATTTGTCATCTATACAGCTCGACAACCGGAGGAGAATATGAATCACATGTCACTCTCTAATTGATGATCGATTGCATGCACGATCTTGATGTCCTTCACTTGAACATTAACTGACTTTAACTGATGCTTGCTTTATGCTGCGCTTAGATGACTACATGCCATATGGTTCTTGGTTGCAGTTATATAGATGGCTGCATAGCACACGTGCTTATCCGACCGTGCGCTGCACTGAGTTTTGCTAAAATGAACAGGTGTGTCAGGCGTGTGTTGAACTGAGACTTGCTTAAAGGGATGCGGAGTCGGAGTCCCGTAGTTCTATCATTTTTGTCGGAGTCGGCCTATAACTAGACTCGAAATATGATACAAACAAATTATTTATCATCGTGCACAGCTGTCACTGTGTTGATGTCAACTTTATCTGTCAAACAAAAGTACAGAGACACTGATGCATGTAAAGCTTGTAATAGTTGAGGGAATGAACCGTGATAGTGAAAAAAGGATTGTCCTTTTTCCTTGTGATTTAGTAGAGAAGACAAGCCTTCCTAGCCTCGATCATACCTGCGCACCAAAGATCACGTCAGAGACTAAAATGAAGAATTCGAATGTTACCTCTTACCCTCAGTTCAATCGTGTGTGATCTCTCTTCCAAAGCGCATATTAAAATCAAAAGTGCAATCATATTTTTTGAAGAAGGATGGGGGATTTTCCTGCCTTTTAAAACCCGTGTGAAGCACACATCAACAAGATGGGAGGAGCCGAGTCGCATGCATCCAACCTCAGCGATATTTGATAAACTTTCATCGATAATTGATACACAAATGATCACTAAAGACTGGTTCAGGCAAGCCTATAATGATCTTTGATGTAGGTTACCAGTTTTTTAAAAACTAGAATATACATAAACTTGCCACCCGGAGTCGGAGCCGGAGTTCTATCAGCCCCGGAGTCGGAATCGGAGTCGGAGAACTATCAAAATGATACGACTCCGTATCCCTGCTTGCTTTTACATTTTGTTGCATCTACAGGTGTATTCAGTTGGACATTTAACTGAAATGTGCCTACAAATTGTGTTCCATGCGCACATGCATTCAAATATGCGCTAGTCTTATCTTTGTATTTCTGAATCGGTTGATGATAAATGTGTTTCATTTTATGAGCCTTTCTTTTGAGCTTTATGTCCTATTCCATCACGAGGCGTTATAACAACAAGAAGTGATAAGCCATGGGTCATTCCGCTTCTGAGAGAGTTGATTGATGACTGCTGGTTCGCCAATCGATCCAAGTATTGGCCATTGTATGACCATCTAAAGGACGATATTAAGATTGAGATGCACATGGCGATGAAGAGACGCAGTGATAGAGTAGCAGAAAATTGTGGGAATCTAAGGAATGTTGTCAGAGAGTTGCAAGGTAGGAGCAAACATTCCGTTGGTATTGCTTCAACGAGCCTGCTGATGAAGACTTATTCGTATTGCAAGAAATGGGAAGTGCCTATTAATGCAATCGATGTCCAGCATGCTCGAACTGCATGATTTTCGTCTTGCATGTCTTGACTCTTTGAAAGCATTCGATTTAGTTCTTCGTAATCGACTCGTAAATCTTCTTGTTCAAAAGGAATTTATCAAGGGGTCTCTACTATGGTTGATATCATACTTGAACAATAGATTTCAAAGATCTTCGACTGATGGTTGCACTGGTCACAGACAACAGTAAGCTGACTTGGGATGAACATTTTGACTGACATTTCACGTGCCTCTCGTCGTCTTCATGTTCTTTGAAACCATATCATGTTGCCAAGAAGCAATTAATTGATGTTTTTTGTGGATTCATCATGTCTATTGTCACGTGTTTCATTTCAAATTTCGTCCATCTTAGAGAACGTGCACATGAATTAATTTGCTCTGCTGCATGCATTTGTGATTTTGTGCGAACGCATGGAGAATGCCACTAAAGTTTTTCAAAGATTGATTTCTCTCTGACCATCCCTTACTGCACTTTGTTCCGAAGATATTTTCCATGTCTGGAAGGCATCAAGTTCCATTTTGTGCGATATCGTGACGCTTGAATTCATATGAGTGTATTGACCAACAAGATGAATGTAGAAGACTGCAAGCCATGATTTCTTGTGAATTCTCCAGTATGCTATGGATAACTGTAACCATTTCCTTCATATGCCCATCTATATGCATGTGGTTCACCTCTGTGTAAAATGAGATATAATTTCATTATTTCTAGCTGACCTAAAACGCCCTACTTACTTATTGTGGTACATGCACAGGTATGTTCAGCTGTCCATGACAACGCATACAGCTACATAAGAATGCCAGATTTTGTGAATAGAACAAGTCCTGAAGCAAAACTCTTCATTAGCAGTGATTCCAACTGTCGTGACTTGACCCACATCGTTAATGTTCTTACGCTATTAAATGATGCGACAAATAACGTTTTCTGTGAAAATAATTGTGTTGACATATTTATTGTAAATATTGCTCCACTTTTGGGCAACAATGCTTTTCCTCAAAAGTTTTTATCATCTAGTATTTTGAAAGGGCATGTGTGATCTTCGACAGTCCCACACTGATGCTGAACAAGATTATCTGAAATTGATTGGTCAAGTGTTTACTCGCATTCTAATGTGAACGAATGTGTATCAGCTTTTTACCATCTTTTTTGAGATATACGAAGCAAATTTATTGTGGTCGTTCCTGCAACAGCGTTTGGTCTATCGTGGATGAAATCCATGATAAGCATTACATGGATACCAACACCCAAATAAATTCACTTTTTCTAGTGAATATGACGCACCTGAAGAGATCAACAAGCACTTCAATGAATTTTTGTGCGAAGATAGCATCTGTGATCCTCAGACATTGACATTTGCAGCGACAGAGAGAGACTTTTTCATTTTCTACAAAAGTTGTTTGTCGGGGAGAAAGCAACGGATAAAACTTGCCTCGACAGACAGTTCCATCACGAGCATTACTAGTGGTGTTCCCCAAGGATCCATTTTGACTCTCGTTTATTCGCAATTCATCATTCCTGTCGCCCCGATACCACTGGTATTAAGTACGCCGACGATGCAGCACTAGTCGTATCAGCTTATAAAAGTTTCTTTGATGGTTTGTGTACAGTAAACGAGCAAATATCACATTTTCGTTCGCGGTGTCTCGGTAATCAAATGAGCATCAGTTAAGTTGTAATAGGACAAAAGTCTTAAATGTTTTTACAACGGCTTAACCAAATCCGCAAATACCATTAGTCCTTGAAGATACTTATCATTTGAACATTTTGTGTCTTGTTTTTAATGACAGATTGACGTGGTCAAATCATCTTGATTTTAGAATTGGTAATCTGTCAAAACGTCTGTTATTAACACGATGAATTAATATACTCGTATGTGTTGATATGCTGAATATTTTTCCAGATGGGTTCAATGATTGAAAAGTCATTCTATCTGATTTCCCATCTGTTCAATTCACACTCCACAGTAAAATACATGTGCTTTCGATGACTCTCGGCACACCTTAATCATATGATGAAAATTAAGAAATATCTGGATGTGCCCTCAGCCCGCTTGATCACTATTTACATAGAAATTTGCTGGACCACAACGATGACGAAATAGACGCAAAGTGGCAATCAGCATGAAGCAATAAATCACAATAAGACGCTATGAACACTGAAAATGAATACGACAAGAAATGTGGGTGAATAAGAATGTGATCAAGAAATAAAGAGAAATTTACAATAAAGTCAAATGCAAAAGAATCCTTAAAGTAACATACAGTATTTACAAATTCATCAGCATTTATCTGTGACGAGAACTAAGACTAAATTGATTTAAACAATTATGAATAAAAGGATTCCCAATTTTGTTAATCTCTGCACCAGTGTTACAATTGTACACACACGGATATATCCCGATTCCCACGGATATACAATGCTTCTTTGATCTTCCTTGAAAATGCATTTCCCTCAGTTCCAATTATTTTTGCTGGAAAGACTGGTTGATGTTGTTTCTTGTGCACATGTTGACGTGAAGAAGATAAATTTTAGATCAGCCGTATCGAATGCCCGTGTATTTTACTGTGGAGTGTGAATTAAACAGATGAAGAAATCCGAAATAATGACTTCTCAATTAATATATGTGTTTAAAACAGGAATATGTCTGGCATCGATATATTCTGGGCCTCGCTGCATCTCATGGAGAATCACGGCAGAATGAAAATTACATTTACAGCACAAATGCACGAGTACATATCATGTGTCGCTGAAGAGCGGACGGAATGGGCACGTGACACGTGATCATAAAACATGACATAGCACGCGGTATGTCGGTGGCCTCCTCTCAACCGAACCAACGTTGTCTACAATTTTGACTGTGTCTGCGGAGCAGATTACGTTGGGAGGACGGCTCGACCTTTGACACGACGCATCAACGAGCATTTCCCGAAATGGTTGAGAGAAAATCGAAGCAGCAGGTCCGCTCCATCATCGGCAATTACCCGTCACCTCCTTGCCTGTCCTCGAAGAGAGTACAAGTTCACAACTCTCAAATGCTGCCGTGGGAAGTTTGAACTCTCGACTGCTGAGGCCGTCGCCATACACTTTCGCTTCTTCGTCCTTGTGTGTACAGAAGGAATTTGTTTTTAATTTATCTCTCCTCTAATTTGACTTTAATTTCTATTGTCTTACTCAGGCCACCGACATACCGCGTGCTATGTCATGTTTTATGATCACGTGTCACGTGCCCATTCCGTCCGCTCTTCAGCGACACATGATATGTACTCGTGCATTTGTGCTGTAAATGTAATTTTCATTTTGCCGTGATTCTCCATGAGATGCAGCGAGGCCCAGAATATATCGATGCCAGACATATTGCTGTTTTATACAGATTCGCGCACACGAAAAGAATTTTCATATGTGTTTAACGCAATTTTTCTATCATGCTTTGATTATGCTTCCCAAGTTTTTGTATAACCAGTATTGGGTGTTAGTTTAAAAAAATCTTTGACTATAGTCCGGTTTCGAATCATCTAGCTGTGCCAATTGTTCTACGGCATGTTGAATTTACAAGAAAGACGCGAAAATCTTGAGCTGTGCTTCGCTTAAATTGCAAAATTTTAAGTAATTCTAACCAAATGTTGTTTGATTTTGTTGCCATTATTTAGAAGCAGCCGAATTATTTTGCCACTTTCAAAATCCGCAATGATGCCAATGGTTTTCGATTGCTCTAATTTAATTGTATTATCTTTGATGCAAGATTATTATCCATTTTCTCCTTTGGCGGAAGTTGTTTTACTTGTTTTTGAATATACGGTGATTACTGTAATTCTGTATATTTTTCATCCACGACCATCTCGGTCGGTGTTGTTATCACAACTAGAACTCGAAGTCCTACGAGGACTTATTATTAGGACTTACCCAAAATATGTGTACAAAATAAATATTCCCCTGCTCCGTCACTATTGCGTGCAATCTCAGGTTCTTCGGTTACGCATGTTACAGATATTCAGCACTTCATGTTGATTTCACACTAGATATAGCGCTTCACGTACAAGTAGCCTACTCATTCATTTTGATATAGCACTTCTCGACACGACGCTAGCCTACATATAGAACTGCACACAACTTAACCTAAATGTTAATAAACTGATTTTATTGTAACCTATAGGTCTGATTAATTACTGCATACAAACTCATCGATTTTACAGGGTGCCCATTAAAAAAAGGTAACAATTAAAAAAAACACATTAAATTCAAAATTTATCAAATTTTTATTGACTATCAACGCATGATAATAGCTACCCTAGGTATTCAAAGTGACCACCGTCGACATCGAAGCATTTTTTAAGTGTTCCAATCCAAGAATTTGCAGCTAATTTAACGTATCCATAGGGATGGCATCCCAAGAAGCAACAATACAAGTTTTCAGATCATCAATGTTCTGAATTTCAGTTCGATTTCTTTGCACTTCTGATAGGAGTAAAGACCAGATGCAGTAGTCCATCACATTCAAATCAGGACTTTTCGCTGACCAAAGATCAGGGGAAATGAATTCAGGGCAATTTTCATCTAACCATTGAATTGTTCTGCGTGCTGTATGAGCTTTCGCCCCATCCTGCTGCCAGCACCATGAATCACCATTCATCACATGATTAATGTCGTCGAACATTTGAGGCAACATCTCTTGCGTGTAAGTCTCTTGATTCACGGTTTTCTTTTTTCTTCGATACGCAGGTAAATGCTCTTGCCCTTCTGTATAACCTTCGACCAAACGCAGTTCTGTCTTCCCGCACCAGGACATCGCACCGTAACACATAATCGTTTGTTGCCGCTTGTCTGACTTCACAACGAGATCTTCAGGAGGAATGTTTGTTTTGCAGGTGACAGATCGGTATATTCGTTCATTTTGATTGTTTACAGCAGGATGCAAAGAAAAACTGGCTTCATCTGAGAAATAAATACTATGCCATTAGCCTTCGAAGCGATTTATCAATAGCATCGACTTCTGCTTTCTGGCACTTCTGTTCGTCTCGGTTAACCCTTGACACTGAACACGCTTATAGCATTTCCAAGGAGATTCATCGAGTACGTTAAAAACTGTACTTTTCGAAATGTTCAGTTCATTGGCAATTTGTAGCTGACTGAAATGTCTTCTGCTTTTATCTGATGGAGTAACTGCTAAAGTAACAATGGCTTCTCTCGTTGTTGAGGCAATGCACGAGAAATGCGTCGTTACTTGGTTGGATATCTGTGATAATAGCAATTCAATCACGCTTTGAATACACGAGAAGTGCGTTGAGACCATAGTTATGCACTTGGTAAGTCCGAGATTGTACACAATAGTAATTTTGAATGAATCAAGGACACTAGGATGTTATGTTGATAAGTAAAAGTAAATTGTTACCATTTTTAATGGGCACCCTGTAGTATGATTTAATTACCGAGTAAATTAAAATGTCAATAGCCTGTTTTATCTTCGTGTCAAATTTTAGGAGAGAGATATATCAAGCCTGTCGAGCGCAGTTTGGTCTAAATTTCCTATTCAACTCCTTTACCGAGACGGATCTGTAGAAAAAGTACAAGCGTAGGTGATGCCAAAACTCTAGAGAGCTTGGTGGGCAAATGCGAGGAAAAATTGTCAAAACGTTTATGATGGGCTATATTGCAATGAAACAGATAAGATAGTACTGAAAAATCACGCCACTATGTTTTCTCCTTTCTTAACACGATAGGCCTATACTGAAAATTCAAGAAATGATCTAATTTTGCAATGTTTTATTAACCAAAGTTTACAACTACTGAGACTCGACCTCTCATCGTTTTTCTGAATGGTTATCACATCCTCTCCCTTGCGATTAAATCAATATGCAGATCCAATTTTGTTTGTTGAAAATGTAATCAAAGTGTACTTTTAGCAAGACATGCGCAGGAGCGAATAAATTGTAGTCGATGGACATATTGAGCGTTTGTCTTAATCGCGTCTTTCCAGCTCTGAAATGCTGATGATCATGATTACTCGATAAGAAGCTGAATAATTTTACTCAGCAAACATGAGAGCTGAAAAACTTATGGGGGCAAGAAGGAAGCTTTCGAAATTAAATATGTTAGAGATGTTATTAGTAGAGAACTGATGTCATCATTTGACTCCAAAAAGGACTTTCGTGCTTGATCTCTATCTGTGTGAGTGTATTTAGTTGATCAAAAATATTTTGTTTTAGATATTACAACTGTTCACTGAACATATTTTGCTTTTATCTCGAAGTGAAACTGTGATACCTCTCTAACTCAAGAAAATGGTGAAGCAACCAATCAACACCGCAGCACAGGGCTATTTCCTTCACACTTTGAGAGCAGGGACATAAGGGGCCAAGAGTTATAATTTAAGCTCACCTATTTTCATCAATAAAATCACTGTGCTCGCTTGAAAGTAGCGGCTATAGAGGATGTCTGCCACAGGTGAAATCCATGAAATTATGTACATGTAGGCCTATTTTATGACAATAGCTTATACAGAAGGCTCACGTGCAAAGCACAACAGACCTACGTGTGCACACATGCTGCCTATTCATTTCGCACCTTCAAGCTCCTAAAAATCTGGTCTCTACAATGTTGGTTAGAATTCACGACAAGAAAGTGTCAAATTCAAAATGTGCAAAAATCACATTTTTGGTCATAATTTGAAAATTTGCAAAATTTCGAGGTCTCTCAGTAGGAGTTCGCTATCCTGAGTCATTTAAATTTTTGCTTCAATCAAAAGAAGCTGTCAACATGTACTTGCACGTTTCAAGGCTCTAGGTCATTAGGAAGTACTATGTAATACAGCTTCAACTAGCGTAAATTGACGAAAAACTAAAAAAAAAGAAAATATTCAACAGATAGATGACCACTGTGAGGATAGTAGACGTTGTCCAAATTCACTGAAATTTTGCATGGGAGTTCAAAATATCCATAGACCAAAGACTTGACCACCCAAATTTTGATTTTCAAAATTTCGATTTTTTTGATCCACCCTAGTGAGCAGCCAGTTCAACATTAAACACGCCAAATTGTGCAAAGTTTCAGTGACTGTTATCAACCGGATCACACAGCAAAGAGACACAGTCGATGTCAAGTTCTACAGAGAAGATTGTGAACGTTTTTTCATGCTCCTGCTAACTTTTTTTAAAATGATCGGAGGGCCCAACATTATCGAGAAAACTTTTTGGCAATGATCTCAATTCTTCGAGTCTGAAGAAATCGTGGCGATCGGAGCATTTTAAAGGAATTCAGAGCAATCTGCAGGCGACGCACGACTATTTTTCCTATCTCTCCAAGGTATAAAGACATTCCTTTTGCCCACTTTTTAAGTTCCTGCATGTGCAATTATTTTGAATCAGTTTGCACTTCTAGCAATGTGATACGATTAAACAATCTAATTCTGTGGGCACTGGTTCTTGCAGTGTCGTTAAACCCTCGCGCGACTCTACAGAATATTTCGTCGAAATCGTGAAATGAAAATATGACCATCTTCTTATAATGCAAGTGTTTACGCATCCTAAGCTCATTTGAATAAGAGGGAGCAGTCTGAGGTGTCATGGAGACACGTGGAAGTAGCCAATCGTGAATCCTTGACAGAATTTTTCAATAGAAATAGTCCGAGATCTGCTAACGTTTTCTTCCTAAATTCGCGCACGAGTTTCTTTTTTATTTTTAATTTGTGGATTGTCAACCAATATCAGTTAAATGATAATTCTTAAGCCAGAACTCCAGTCGCCTTAGAAGATACAAAGGGTACACAAACAGCAACACAATCATTTGGACTTTCAACGTGAGCCATGATTCCGGAACGGCAAAAATGTGAGCTGAAGTTGATAACATAAGGGCTCTGATGTGATCTACTTTCGAAAAGGCACGGTTTTCATTGTTAGAGATATCGTTTTCATTGATAAGCAATTTATCTCTGATGTTCACACTTACTAAAAATTCACACAATTCATTGACTTCTTTTTGTTCGATAGCTATGCTATTGTGTTGGTCATGTAAAGCACCTGGAAACAACAAAGCGATGATTGGTGAAGTCTTGTCTCAGTCACCGCACGGAGATGACGCGGTCTCCCGCAAGGCCTCTCAAGTCTTGGGGAGGGTTCAGTCTTGCATTGTGAATGTTTTGCTGACAGGTTTCGCTTTAAACGTCATATGCATTTATTTTGGCATTATTCACTTCATCATTCGCTTAGAACCTTTGTCTTACAAGTGTGACAGGCTTTATAGTGAAAAGGCCCTGATTAACCATGTTGTTTGATGTAATGTTAGAAAGAATTAGAAATGTTTTGATGTTAACGACTACAATTGTATACAAAATTTTTCGGTCAGCATCCACAAAGCATCTTCAGGTAAAAAAGAAATTCATTAAAGGGTCAGTACTGCTATGTGAGCAATTCAAACATAAGACATAGTTCAACTCAATTCGAGTTGGGGCTGGCAAGAAAGGATGGCTAAATGATTGACATCAATGAAATATTAAGATGAATGATGATGATGATATGCGACAGGTAGTACAGTGCTACAATTTACCAATAGCAACAGAAAAAGTTTAGGTAAGAGTACAAAAATATAAAAGGAATAAAGGAGGTATCTGCATAAAAAACCTTTTCTAGTAACCTTTTTCTAGTAACCTTTGCATTTCTGAACTTTTTTTTATGAATTTCATTTTTGCCTGAAGATGGTCTGTGAATGCTGACCGAAAAATTGTGTATGAAATTACGAGATCGTTTAACATCAAAACATTTCTAATTCTTTGTAACATTACATCAAAGTGACAGGCTTTGTTGCTGCTGTTATTTGAGTTGAAACCATTTTTGCTCCAACAATGTGATGTAAGATGCAGAATTACGTAATTTCAACACTTCGCTGACAGACATAAATTGACTTAATTCGTAGCCGCAAAGGAAATTACATTCAACATCCCTAAAATCAGCGTCAAAGTATTGTGTCAAACTCCTTCTGTATTAAGGATATTTACAATTTGTTGATGACAAAGAATTTGCCTGCAAGTTGTTTTCAAGAATTTGCTACTTCTGCTTCCTAAAGTTTTGTCTCTCTCCATGAACAGATTGAGCAGGAGACTTCAAATGTCAAACAAATCTATAGAAAAAGATCCAATTTGAAGTAACTATTCGAATTTTAATACTTTCGAATTAATAGCAGTCGAAACCGGTTTTTTCTTACACTGGGTTTTTCTTACTTTCTTATTTTTCTTACTTTTCATTCATGCAAAAAATTAAAAATTCATCTTTTACAGCTTAAGTCAATTGGTTTTTTCTTACTTCGGTTTTTTCTAACTTATCGGTTCTTTCTTACTCTGTTATCTGCTTTAAATGAAAAAATGCGTTCAATTTGAAGTGAGTTTTTCTAACTTTTTGGTCTACTATTTTCTGGTCATAAATTCATGTTAGAATAATTGTCTCTCGCCTTCTCATTGTCACCACCAAGGTCAGATTCCGCAGAGGTGAAATGGCCTCACCCATTCATATGTTAGAAACATGAGATAATCGTCGAATGCTGACTCATTCATTCGGTTTAAAGCTAAGCGACGATGCCTGGCAATGGGAATTTATTACAATAGATTTTAACTTGCAAAATAACGTTTTCTAAGTTGACGCTATTTTAAGCAATTATCTAACGAGTACTGTACAAACTTTTATCCACCGATGCTGACTCATTCATTCGGTTTAAAGCTAAGCGACGAAGCCTGGCAATGGGAATTTATTACAATAGATTTTAACTTGCAAAATAACGTTTTCTAAGTTGACGCTATTTTAAGCAATTACAAACGTCACTGTGATGACGACAATCCGTAATTGACATCAAAGATGATGGGAAGCCTATCATAGACTTCGTTACTGATTTGATGTAGAAGAGGTGCAGCACGCGAGCGTCTCTATTGAATTTCGTTATGGCATCGAAACAAGTGCGTTTAACCCTAGCTGAGAAACATCGTCTCATAGGGCTTTATGAGGCCAAGACACCCAAGGCGAAATTGGCGCGGATTTTCAAAATTTCAAAGCCTTCCGTTGGCTACATCATCAATCAGAAGGATAAGATAGCAAAGCAGTTCAACGCTAACCCAAACAGCAAGAGAAAGTCGATCAAAGGTGCCGAAAAAAACCAAGACATTGATGAACCTCTGCTTCAGTGGTTCATGAACATGAGAGCAGCCTCAAAGGAACTCAACTCAGCTATTATTTTGGAGGCAGCCAAACAGGCTGCTAGAAGACTCGGACGTGATCCTGATGCGGTGAATGATTCTTGGGTACAAAGATGGAGAGAACGCCATGGCATTCGTTATTTGGCGCTACATGGCGAAAGTGCTGAATGCTCGAATTTTGAAGACTGGCTCGACGCTATTCAACCAACCATCACGAAGTACCCGGCTGACACTATTTTCAACATGGACGAGACAGCACTGTTTTGGCGAATGCAGACCAGCAAGACTTTTGTTGGACCTCAAGAACAAGAGCCACGGGGAAGAAAACCCATGAAACGCGAGTTACATTACTCGTGGGCTGCTCAATGGCAGGCGAGAAACTGCCTCTTCTTTGCGTTGGATCATCGAAAAACCCTCGTTGGCCTACGGTTGGAGCGAGAAAAGCTGCGCCACCCCTGAAGTATTGCTCATCGAGGAAAGGATGGATGACTACTGCTCTTTTTACTGACTGTTTGAAAGACCTTGAACTAAAGTTGAAGAATCGGAATCAAAAAGGTCTTGTACTGCTCGACAACTGCCCCTCACACAGAGGTTTCGAAGAGATATACGATGGAGTCAAGACGAATTTGGAAGTTAAGATGTTGCCTCCTAACACATCGTCCAAATTGCAACCTTGTGATCAAGGAGTCATCAGATCGCTGAAGGCACACTACAGAGGAAAGTTGGCCCGTTTGCTGATTCATAAGGCAGCGAAAGACGTGAGTCTATACGAGGGCTTGCAAATGGTACGCGCTGCATGGGCCAACAATGTTACGGAAGACACCATCAAGAATGCATGGCGCAAATCTGGACTTCGGAAAGAACAGATTCGAGAAGAGCTGGACGTCGTGATGTCGGAAAATCCCGAATTCGAGCAGCTTGCTGTCATCGAAGACGAAGAGGCGGTCTCAGAGAACATTAATCTCGACATCAACTCTTTCATCGATGGCGGAGCGGTGGAGGAGGAGGAGGAGCATGAAGACAATATCGACGAAAAGGAATCGATTGAGAACAGTCCTGCTGTGCCCCCTTCAGTCTCTGAGTGCCTGAAACTCATGGATTTGGTGAGCAAACGCTTTATCTTAAGCTCTGGCGATGAGCCAGTTTGTGTCACAGACGTGAAGCAGGCCCTGATGAGCCTGCCAAAGTCCCAATCGCGAATCACGGACTTTTTTGTTCAAAAATAACTCCCTATAGACGTTTTTTGTTTGAGTTCGAAAAAAAGGTCTTTTTCTATAACTATTGGTTTTTTCTAACTATCGGTTTTTTCTTACTTTTTTTGGTGCAAAAAAATGGTTAGAAAAAACCGGTTTCGACTGTACTTTTTGATCAGTAACTATTCGAATTAATAAGAAATATGGTAGTGACGTCCATAATATCTTCATGTACAAAGTAGGAGTATTTGTGCTACTGCTGTTTATTAGAGAAATAATTTGCCATTTACTTGCATGTCTTGCATTCAAATATTTGATACCGATGTTGATTTATTGAATAGTTGCATTCTACTGCTTATTTCTGATGAGTAGCAGCTTGTTATGAATTGTTTTGTGACAGAGGGAGTGTGATTCCCACTTGAAGATGAAAATCATTCCAACATTCATCTCTACACTGTAAACTCCTCGCCACGAAAGCTGCCACGAACTCGCCACGAAACGAATAATTGTTGCCGACTCGTGGCAGGAAACGTGTCGCCACAAGCCGCCACTAGCCGCCACAAAAATCCGCCGAAGATGAGAGTCGCGTATTGATGGGTGTTTGATCGGATTATATAGGCTACTTCTGCGTACAGGCGCGTGCGGGATGCATGTGGTCGGTGGGGGGGGGCAGCGTGGGGGGTGGGGGGGGGGTATGGGGGGGGTGGGCGTGGGGGGGTGTGGGGTGTGTCTGGGGGGGTTGGGGGAGGGCGGGGGATGGGGGGGTGCGGGGGGGTATGGGGGGTGCGGGGGGG